>JBBJLS010078622.1:0-26098 GCA_037577275.1 Bryconaethiops microstoma
CTTACAGTCATTAGTTACAGAGACAGTCTTACAGTCATTAGTTACAGAGACAGTCTTACAGTCATTAGTTACAGGGATAGTCTTACAGTCATTAGTTATAGAGACAGTCTTACAGTCACTAGTTACAGAGATAGTCTTACAGTCATTAGTTACAGGGACAGTCTTATAGTCATTAGTTACAGGGACATTCCACCTGGAGACACTAGGAGTTAAGTGTCTTGTTTAAGGACACAATGGTTTGAACATGCAACTTTGTGGTCATCGGGATCACAGGCAGGTGTTTTACCCCCCAGACTACTACCACCCCCATGTATGGTTCTTCAAAGCCCTTAAACCTCTGCTACAGCTACAGCTCTCCATTTTGCAATAAAACTCAGAGCTGGCACATATATGACAACACTTTCCTATCACGTAGACTTCCCTAGCTTTGTATTTCACCCACAAGGACAGTTGTGTCACCGAGAATGGTTATCAAAGCAGCTCAGGTGTTTTGTTCATTATGGAGCTTGAGTGGAAGTCTATTGGATGCCATAAAATGTAATGAATGTTCATAACTGGTGTTTGTCTATTGCAGAAATATTTAATCATGCAAAGCACCATTTATAGACTGAAAGAGTTCTTTTAGTTGTCATAATTCCATTTATGACCACTGCCATTCAAAGAACATTTTGAAGACCCACACTTTTAAGAGGGTAAAGGGCTGTGTTTTAAGGGCTGTATGTGTGTGCCAGTGTGTGTGTTCTGTCTCTTTTTCAGTTCTCTATCTCTTCCTGCCTTGTTTGGTAAAACGCACACAAGCTCCTCCCCTGCCATGACTCTGTCTTTCTCAGGCTTCAGAGGAAGTTAATTGCTGGTTTAGCTAAGAAGCAGCAGAGAGAAAAAAAAAAGGACCAGAAGTACAAGGGAAGTATAAATAATTATAATAAATATTGTCTTCACACCATTCGCTAACTGCCCAGCCCTGAAAGAGGAGATGATAATGTGTAATGATGTTACTAGGCAACATCCTGGGACAAACCCAGACTAAACACAAGGACCAGCACAGGCAGCCCTGCTCTGTTCTTCAGCTTCAGGATGTAAAATATATCAGCCAAAGACAGCCGTGTGTCTTTCAAAGTAGATTTGCATGCACTAAAGATTCATTTTCAAAACATAATGCAATGAGGAAACCGTGGCATTACGATAACTCTAAAGACAAACTGATGTTTAGACAGGCGGAACTGTGAGTGATGAGTCTGTCATTTCGTTTAGATGTGTAGAAAATTCCAAACATTTGTCCAAACTACGGATATTACAAGGCACTTTGAATCTCTTTGCTGCAATAAAAGCCTCTACTGTTCTGGGAAGGTTGGAACATTGGTGTGAAGATTTGATTGGATTCATCCATGAGAGCATTGTTGATTATGTACTGATGTTGAACGATTAGTTCTGGATCACAAACATCACTCCGACTCATCCCAAATGAAACTGGAGAGCTTACTCCAGAGAACATAGTTATATTACTCAACAGCCCAAATACGCCCCTCTAGCAGAACCTTGGCAATGGGCATGGTGACCTTACTTCTTTATTTTTTTATTTAACTTTTATTTTAACAGTTAGTCTCACTGAGATTAAAATCTCTTTTACAAGAGAGACCTGGCTAAGACTCATGCTAAACACATTGCATACAATACGATATACAAATATGTACAGTAATCCCCAATTTTAGGCTCATGTGTGGCTGCTCCAAGAGATTCTAAACTATTGGAAGGGCTTTTCTATGGATATAATGCAAGCTGTATGTGTGCAGTTGAATATCTGTGTAAGCATTTAGCATTTTCCTCCAAGAACTGTGAACTGTGCAGTGACACTGCATTAGTAGACTGTTGAAACAATGTGGTGGCGCGTCACCTGACTTGTTGGAAGAAGGTGCTGGCCTTATCTCTCCCAGTGCTGGTGGTATTATGCAATTTCCGAGAGTCCTAGCTAATGGGAGAAACTAAATTGGAGGACAAATTAAGAGCGTTTTTTCCTCCAAACTAATCAATATTCACTAAGAAGCTACACATTTTTCTAAATGCAATCACTAGTCTTGTATTAGAGTGTTTACAACTCTATCCAAGAATGACTTCAGTGCTTTCTAGATTGATTGGGTCCCCACTGCTGCTACAACAGAGA
This sequence comes from Bryconaethiops microstoma, assembly GCA_037577275.1. Taxonomy (NCBI): domain Eukaryota; kingdom Metazoa; phylum Chordata; class Actinopteri; order Characiformes; family Alestidae; genus Bryconaethiops; species Bryconaethiops microstoma. The sequence goes on from JBBJLS010078622.1 coordinate 2,159, forward strand.
TGTCCTTCAGAAGCCATTCAGTGATCTTCTCAAATCAACACACACTGCCCACATTTGAGTCGCCATCTTATGCAAGTGCAGAAAAAACACAAGACTGAGTGTTGCTATATTAGCTGCTCTGGTTCTAATTTTAATTGGCTAAAATCTACAAATCAAATGGACATACAGTGGCAGTGCTCACGCATTTTTACATTCATTTATCAGACTCTCTTAACCACAATGACTTGGAAAATGTGCAAATTTTTGAGCTAAAAGACAAGAGGCCTTATCAAAGCTTCAGCAATGTGGAAGCCTAAACAAACAACAATCTTGTATTAGAGTGTTTACAGCACAATCCTTCCAAGACCGACTTCAGTGATTTCCAGATTGATTTGATCCCCACTGATACTGCAGTAGAGATGTAGTAGAGATATCTATGAGCTAAAAGACAAGAGGCCTTACCAAAGCTTCATCTATGTGGAAGCCTGTTAGCAGTATGACATAGGAGTAACAGTAGGATTTCCCCTATTGAAGCAGTGAAATCCCCCATTTCCCTTTTCATTCAAATATGTAACTAAAGCCACTTTAACTCCTTACAAAGCAATTCTCATGTCCATACTCACACTGCATTGAGTCACATGGAACTTTTGACTCTGGTCATTGGCTGGTTTAAATGAACCCACAGTCCCACATTTTGGTGACAAAATGCCAGCCCTCTGACTTTCGTTCCATGAGTTGTGACCAGGAGTCACGTACCCAAGCACATAAACTAGTCAGCAGCTGGTTCCACTTAAATGTGAGTTGAATTTGAAGCACTGTTGTGATACTGCAACCATAAACTCCATATTTTGCTATTCTATGAAGTGAATGTGATAAAATTCTGCCTCTTACAATGATTCCAGATGATATATTATGTTCTGTTAGTGCTTTTTCTTTAAGATAATTCTTCAAGATCACATGTTTAATGTGACTGAGCCATTGACTCTGCATCATACCTGTCATAGCTGTGGCTGAAGAGCCTATGGGGAGCTGGGACTGAGTCATGTATCGTCAAAACTGGTATACTGATATGATTTGGCTTCTCATTTTTTCCATATTTTTAGTGAACACTTCACTTATTGTATGCGTTACCTGAGATGCAACTGCAATGCATGTCATCTAGTGGGTGCTTCGGATTTTTAAAAAAGTTTAAACTAAAGCATTTCTGCTTCTTTTTTGATTCTGGCAAAATATTTCATATTTCTGACCAATATTGTGCAATTCAAATTGATATTTTTTCCTAAATAAGAAGGTCTGTTATTTTGGTGGAGAAAACCAGAACATCCACCTTTATGCGTATATGAGCATATGGGTTTTTAGTCACTTATGACTGGTTTAGTGACAGCTCACAAGCTCCAGGTGTTTTTTGCCGTTTTCCACTATACAATTAGGAAAATGTTATTAATAATATGGACTACACATATTTTATACATTATTAATAGTTTATGTAATGAAGGTGGTTATAAATAATTGGCTTCCAGTTTGAAATTGTGGTTCCCATACAAAAAACAATAAATCCTTCTACCTCACTGTAAGGTTTGTGTGACATTCTTTTAGCAGAGTAGCTGCAGACAGAAAGGGTTTATTAACAAATCAATATTTCTGACCTATCAACAATATTTATGTCTACTTCTGTGAACTGACCACTATTGCTGTTTTTAATGTCTAATTTTAACTGGTATTTATTTTGACAATAACTCAGTTTATTGCTATATATCTCTTACAAATCTTGAAACACACACACATGCCTCATATTATATATACATATGTAATTTAGGAGCATTTCTTTCCATTTTCACACAGCATAATGTGCTGCCTGCACTCTCAGATTCTGCAGTGTATATATATATATATATATATATATATATATATATATATATATATAAAATGAAAAGCATTTCATGAACGAATTTCATGAACACTGTCCATTCCTACAGTGAGCACACCTGGAGTATCAGGTTATTCCATTCTCCATCTGTGTCTCCGCTGAGGCTGAACAAGTCTGATACAGAGTAACAGAATACTGCAGCACAGAAAGTGTGGCTTGTTACACACCCTGCTCTGCTCCACGTGTGTGTGTGACTCAACACTCTTCACTGAGAGGAGTGATGCGTGGTGACGTCACTCATAGTATCCAAGACCTGACATGTAACTGCAATGCATATCATTCAGTTTAAACAGTTTCAAATACAATAAAGATCTAAACTATAGGTTCCTTTTCTTTTTTGCATATTTAACACACACACACACACACACACACTAGACTTAGGTCCACTGCGCAGGCCCAGCAGTGAGCTGCTTCCTGATCTCCCCTTCAGACGAGATACCCACGATGAACCCAGGGAGTACATGAGAAACAGAAAAAAGCGAAGGGCCAGACAACTTTGCTGGACATTTTTAAATGATTTTCAGCTCCTAACACGTTCGGGTACGTGAGCAGGTTGAGTACGTGAACGCACGTGATGCTGCGTGACGATGGCATGAGGAAAAAAAAAGAAACTGCCCTCCGCAATGCAGTGGAGGGGGCAGACACTTTAATTTAGTACAGCACGAGGATGGGGGTGAGGGTGGGCTGTCAGAGGGTAGGATAAGACTCTCACCGTGGAAACGGGCTTGTTTCATCACTACCAAGCACTAGAAGGATAATAATAATAATATCACTAATAATAATAATCATAATAATAATAATAAAATGTCTAACAGTAAAAGGTCCAGATGCTGGGACCTAACACTGTCACCTGTCCCATCTAAACATAAGTGAGGGACAACACACACACACACACACACACACACACACACACACACACACACTTGTATCCATAAGTGCGTGCATTAGTGATCAATACAGCTCCCTTCTAACCCAGACACACCTGACCGGATACATGAACCTTTAGTTTTTATCTCATAAACAGAATTCACTGTTCCACCTTAAACCGTCAGTCTGTAACCTTCATCCGCGCCTCCGTCCCACCATTTAAGGTGGAACGGCATAAATTCAGGTTCTACAGAGCACCCTCGTGACTGGGAGCTGTAAGAAACAGAAAGTGTGCTTCATGTAACAGGACACTGTTACTGTAACTCCTTGAGGAGGTGTGTACATGGCGTCCTGCTGGAGATGGACCAGAGGCGCGCGCGCAGCGCCCTCCAGAAGAGATGACATTGAGCACGTCCACACACACACACACACACACACAGAGCGGTCGTGGTTACCTTGAGCATCTCCTCCACTCGTCAGGACCGCGATGGCTTTCCCTGCTCCAGAGAGGTTCTCGAAAAACTTCTTGGTGTCTGGCTGCGCCATGGTGCCTCACATACACACACATATACACACACTCACACACACTCGGACTGACACACACCGGCCGGGCCGTGTGTAGGAAGGCGATCCGAGAGAAAAAGGTGGAAATTAGAGTCGTGTTGCCAGTAGAGGGACTCTGTAACCCCCCCCACCCCTCTCTCCTTTTCCTGTCTGCCTGTCTCCGGCAAGAACTCCACGCCCCGCCCCCTCAACCGTTTTACCCTGATTGACACACAGCCGGCCAATGGCCAGCCAGATCACGTAGACTGTCGTATTATTCCTGGACCAATGGGAGGCTGGTGAGGAGGAGGAGTGGGCGGGGCTTACAGGTTTGGTGATGGTGGGCTGCATCTGCGCGCGCGAGAAGGCCTCTCAGCCTCTCTGAGCTTTTAAAGCTGCAGGTAGAGAGCTTTACATAAAAATACATAAATATAAATATAATACTGGTAAAGTACGCAGCCTAAAACAGCACATAAAAGAGAGCTATATGATATTATATTTATGTTTTATAGTTTAGAGTAATAAGGATCACTTTAAACAGCTGCATGTATAAACAGTATTATATTTAAAGTGCTCTTTATTTCTTTAAAATATAAAATATGTCTATAGCATCACATAATTTAGGTATTGTTATAAACAGCTACACAGTAGAGTGTTTAAAGTGACTCTTATTACTTTAAAACAGCTACATATACTGTTTAAATATGAATCTGTTTAAAGCAGCGCCTGCATTTTAGCTGTGTGATGCTACAGGTATATTTAACAGTTTAAAGAAATAAGGATCACTTTAAACATAATACTCTTCAAACATTTTGCTGTTTAAAACAGCACTTAAATTTGATCCATTATGTAGTTTTCTGTTTAAAGTGATCCTTATTTCTTTAAATCATAAAATATGCCTATAGCAACAGGTATATGTTTGAACAGTATTACGTTTATTATTTCTTATTTCTTTATACTGTAAAATATGCCTGTAGCATCATATAGATCAGATTGAGGTGCTGTTTTAAACAGCTTCATATTTGAGCAGTATGTGCAGCGGTTTTAAAGAAATAAGGATCACTACAAATGTCATACCGTCCAAAAACGCAGCTTTTCAAACAGCTGCATATATGAACAGTTTAAAGTTATGTTTAAAGTTTTAAATTATGTTTAAAGTGACCTATATTTCATTAAATTGTAAAAATATGCTTATATCACCATATAGATCAACTTTTGGTGCTGTTTTCAACAGGTGTTTTTTTATGAACAGTATTATGTTTAAAAAAGGAGCTAAAACCTGGTGAATGACCCCAAGAGAGAAGCTGGCTAAACAACAGTATTGTCACAAAGTCATTTTGAGGTCCTTTAAGGTACTCAGGTTAGGTCTAAACGACTGTTTTGTTGGACAGAAAGTTGGACTGAACAAAGACCTGCATGTTACACATGGTATCTGTGGAGCTGCTGCGTTGCTGTGATGCTTTAGGCATGTTTTACACCGGCTCAGTTTTTTTCTTTTTTTTTTTTAATCTCTAAAGCTAAGCTTTATAAAGGCAAAAAAGAAAAAATAACAAGGTCAACATAGACTTTCTGAATTCCAGTGACTGAAGGAAAACTGCTCACAGCGCTGATGTGGCTGTCGGTGATTGGAACCTCTCCAAGAACATCTCCAGGTTGCCGAGACGTTCTTAAAGCTGATTCATCAGTTCTGAATAAATGAGAAGCCAGAGATCACGAGGGAAAATCAGGCAGCCCAGAAAGTCACAGTTGCTTAAACTGGGCCTGCACGTCTGAGGTGTTGTAATGTGCTGCGTGGCAGAATTAGAGAAGCGTGTCACTGTTACTGATGAAGATACAAGCCAGAATCTTTGTAAGCAAATGTTTGTGGTTGCCTGATCTCCCTTCCCAGTTTGACTCTGTGCTCAATACAGCTTTGCACAATACAGCTTTGGCATGAGTTCTGGACTGGCTGGCCTTTTAGAAACAACTAGAAGAGCTTTGGGGTGTGTGGTGTATAATGATGCCCATTTAATGGCCTCAGCCCATTTATTAGATGTCTAATATTACAGAAAAATACTGCAAATCTTGTTAAAGTTTGTTGCTTCCTATCAAATAGTCGTAGCATTGTTATTGGTACGCCATTCACACAAAGCAGCCGTTTAGGTATATCAAATACAGTAGAGCTAAATTAGGTCTTATATGACTTTAGAGTGATATTTCATTAATCTATTACCCTAACACCAAGAATATCACACAACTGAAAGAGGATAAGTGGAAAGAAACACAGTATGGATGGGAGTCTTGTCCTTCAGAGCGTTTGAAAATGGAGCCACAGCTATGACCAGACCGGACCAGCAGGGGGAGCTGTGTGCAAGGTCACTGAGGTCGTCTATGGGTTTTGGTTTTTTTTTTTTATAACCAAAGTGAAGCTTGGGTTTAGTTTTTCAGTCTGAGTGAAAAGAATTAGGCACTAAAACTCATATGCCATTTAACATGTTCATGCCTTTTTATTTCTGCAGCCCTGTTTTAGAGAAAATCATTCTGAAATTATTTTTGATTTGATTTAATAGTTGATATGAAATTAACTTTGTTTAAAATTCAGTTCAGTTAGGCATTAACGGGCAAATGATAACAGGCATACAAACCTCATTATGTAATAATACATAGTTATTATTGTGAGAGGATCGGAGTGATTCAATCCCATTTTAGTCTCAAGGGCAGTCGTTAAATCTGATATTTAGCTTTAATCCTAGATTACCAAATCCAGGCAATTGACGTCCAGATAAAAGGTTGTTAGAAATGCTTTCAGATAGAAGGTTTTAAATGCTTCCAGATGATGCGACGTCGCCAGAGGCTGTTTCCTAATCCAAACTCGGAAAATGATGAATTTCCCTTGATACAAGGAATTTTGTCTCAGCGAAACTGAATGTTGTACAGGCAAGGGTTTTTGGTCTCCACAGGTTTTTTACCTCTTATCCATTTATTTCATAAACAGCAGATTTTTATTCTTGTTAAACTCTGGAAAGTTGTTGAGTGAACAACAATAAATGAAAATCTGTCAAATAAAACCGGTTTCCTTTCTTTACAGGTGATACTATGGTTTGTCAGCATCAGATCAATTCACTAAGATACAGACCGAATTGCTGTCTTGAGATGGATTAATTTGCAGTGGTAGTTTGGTGTAATCTGTCTGAATTTGACTGTCTGATTGGTTACTGTCAGGCTGTAAAACCTACATACAGCAGATTCATACTGGATTTAAATCACTCCACAATTATTACAGGAAAATAAAAAACTACAACCACTGCAGATTCATACTGGAATTATTTATTCACACTTTGCCTTCCAAAATAAGAGATACAGGGTTTCAGCCAAAACGGCAAAATGTTTGATTTCTTTGAATTTTGTTTCAGACCACATTACACTTCAGTGTAAAGCTAAAGAAGCACATTAGACATTTCTTGACTTAAGTTGGACTTCTTAAAATGGAATTAGATCAGATCAAATAAAATGGGATTTTTTTTGCCAAACTATGTATTTTAGTTTACTTTGTTTGCAGATTAATGTTATAACAAAATAAGAATATTATAGTGAACAGTTTTTGGTAAACAAAACATGGTCTAATGCCAAACAGATTGAAAAAAATGTTTGTTTTTCTAGTTTGTTCACAATAAACCCTGAACAGTTTAAGAAATGTGTCCCATATTCCACAGACATTCATGAGTTTTAGCAGGAAATCACCAACACCAGGGTGAGGTCTCCGGTTGTTCGCTAGGTTTACTCAGTGTGTTTGAGGAAGGAACTACCATACTGTGCTAGATACCATTGATAATAATGGTGGTACTTGGAGAGCCTACTATTTTTGAGTATGTGGTGTAAAAAGGTTTCACTGTGTTAGTGTGATATCAAACAAAAGAGGACAGAACGCCACAGTGCAATTCAAATAGCCTACAGATCAGAAAAAGTTGGGACAGCATGGAAAGTCAAATAAAAAAAATTCAATTATTCTTAAAATTTGCTTTGATTTTTATTTAATTACAGGCAGTATAAACCCAAGATATTTCACGTTTTGTTTCAATTTGTTTTAAATTCACATACATTCCAATACATTTACCATGAAGCGTTCACAGTAAAGCATTTACCAGTAGCTATTAATTCTCATTAAAGATCAAAAGTCTTTAATGATCAAAAGTCATTAAAGTCTCATTAAAGATAAAAAAAATCTCATTAAAGATCAAAAGTCGAAGTTTTTCAGGTGTTATTTTGTCCTATTTTTCATGCAAACACATCTAAAAGCGTTCAACAGTATGAACTGTCATTGTCTCTTTTTTCAATTTGTATTTTTCATACCGTCCCAATAACTATGAAGTATTTTTATCCGTTCCTAACCCAAGTATAAGGTTTCAGACTGGTGCAGATGGCTGCCCCTCCTGGCCAGTAGATGGAGGCAGAGAGTGGATTCTGACTCTGAGGAGCCAGTTAGACCCGCCCTGGCCTGCAGGGGGAGACACGGAGCAGATCATTAGTAGGTAACACGGCTCACCTGAGCAGGTCCTTGCTTAAGCTGAGGAAAGGAGCCGTTCATTGCTGAGTCTTTTGACCAAACCAGCTAAACGGTATCTCGAGTTTCTCCAGCGAGCTTTGTTTGGTCTTCAGTTTGGGCAGCTTTGCAGCTGTTCAGTGCTTCCAGAGCCTGCAGACTGAGGAAAAGAAAAGAAATGCACACAGATCACTCGTACTAACACACCCACGAAAGCATCGTCTGAGATGACCCTGGCTCCTCACCAGCCCCTTTTTTCCTCAAATCTGTCCTTATTCGAGGAAAAGTCTTGTATTCTTCCTGCTTTTCTGGCGTGTGCCTGCTAGTCTTAGTCTTAGGGCTTCGGATCGCTCTCCAGATCTTACGTTGAGGAAAAATCCCTTCTTCTCTGTTATCAAGTCTTATAAAATACAACAGAAAACAGTTGCACAAAGTACTAAATGTGAGGGTGCCAATAGTTATGACACGCTTGCCAAATGTAAAATTGTTTAGACGTATCTTGTTAATGTGTCTGTGTGTATTATAACGGAAATATCAAATAATGTACGCTATTAATGTTAAAGTAATAAAATTGGCATCATGAAGATTTCAGCTGTAATAAATTTAAGGTAAGGGTACATTTAAAAAGTCAGAACAGTTCATTAATCCAAAACAAATTAATGAAAGACAATGGAGATGTTAGTTCTCTGGACTCTCTGGATGTAGTATCCTTCTCAGTCCAGGAGGGGGCACTAATGCACGGATTAGTTTTCAAGTTCTTATAAAGTGTAACTGGCGTGTCTATAGAGGTTTCTGAAGCTGGTATGAACGAGCATGGGACATAAATTGGGTTGATTGTGTCTGGTGCTTGTGGATCTCTAGGATCTGTAGGTTTTTGTTGTTGCTATTAATTTAGTTTAGATTTTAATAATCAAAAATGGTCAGTACGTTTGAGTTGCTGTTACTGTGAAAGTTACATGCTGCATGCATTAAAGTCCTCAATATGTTAGGGTGTGTAGAAATAGTTTTTTACTGTATAAGCCCCTGCATCCTTCCCAGCATCTTGTATAGTGTAGAGTATATTTCTCTTTTATTTTAACTTTGTACTCTTCTTGCCTCTGTGTATCTGTGTGACTGCAGTCATGAGCAATTACCTCAGGGATCAATAAGGTTTCTAAGGATTCTGTTACAGAAATGATTCACTGAAAAAATCAAATGTACTCTTCTTCGTATTCTCCTTAACTTTAGATGCTAAGTACTTCTGGCTGATTGACTATGTTTGGGGAAAGGAGCAAACTATTTCTTTAATCTGTGCTTAGATACAAAAACATGAAGCATGAATTAGATTACTGGGTGGCCAATAACAGTGTCCCTCAACTCTCAGTCAAGCTTGCCATGTCTACAGTTGGTCCAGAATATAGTCATAACAGGTACCAAGAAAAGACAGAGCATCACCTCTGTGCTTGCACTGGCTAGAGTTGAATTGAAAGTTGTAGTATTCATTTTTAAGACACTCCCATTGTAATTGTTTTGCTTTTGTTTTGTTATACTTTATTGATCCTGGAAATAATTGCTTAATCCTCTGCATTTAACCCCTTCACCCAAAGGGCAGTCCATAATGGCGTCCAGGGAGCAGTGTGTGTGGATGGTAACGTGCTCAAGGTTACCTCAGTGGCGCCACTGGAAGTCCTGGAATTTGAACCCACAACTTTCTGATCACAGGGGCAACTCCCTAACAACCAGATCACCTGCCCCATATGATTATACCCTGTAATCATAATTCATCAACATTAGCCTGTCTCCCATGGTGGAGCCATTCAACAACACTCAGATGATCAAACTGACTCTGAGTGTTGTGATAAAGTATGTCTTCGTACCATCACGTTTTTGACCCCTTAGCACCACTCATGCCTTGCTCGTTACACACTATGCTGGTAAACACAGCTAGTTGTTTCATCAGATAAAATAAAGCAATAAAAGGAGAGACCACATGGACTGATGGCAAAACAGAACAAACTAAGGCAGAATTTTTGTGAGGAATGATTTTTATAAAGCATGGAAGGTTGTTCCAGGGTCTTGGAGTAGCTATATATGAGGCTGGTCTCCTATAGACCTCAATCCAGAGTATGGAACATCTAAACATCTGATCAGAAGATTGTAGGCCTCAAGAGGTACAATGGAGGCTGATAAGGTCAGCGATATAGCTTAGAGCCATGCCATGCAGAGCTTTAATTGTTAAAACAAAGCATACGTCCGAGGCCACAAACACTTTTGAAATGTCCTCTCACCTAATCCTGTGGGGTGAGCTGAGTAAGAGAATCCAAAAAAGAGGAATCAGTAGCCTGGAGGGAGAGATTCTACAAGTCTCTTGAGACGTAGTGGAGGGATGGAGCACCGTTCTTCCAGAAGATACTGGTGTTGTGATGATGGTGATGGAGGGTGCTGTGCAGAAAGTCAGTCAAAACCACCCATAGGTGTTCAGCTGGGTTAAGATCCGGTGAGTGTGAAGACTGAAGCGTAGGAACCCATACGCTGTATCTGTCGACAGACTATTTTTACTGACACAGTCTGACCATGTCCTGCTCTGACACTGTCATTCACCTGAGGAACAGCTGCCCTTCTGGTTTTCACAGCAGCTCTATTTACTGATGTGTTTCCCATAGGTCTAAATACAGATGTTGCCTTAGTCATCGTTCCTATTAAAGCACAAGACAGTTGAGAAGACAGTTGAGAAGTCTTTATGACTGTGGGTGCTGCTTTGTTTAAAACCTCCAGGCAGCCACAAATTCTGGAAGTCCTCCACAAGGTGGCAGTAAAGCCTTTTCACTGTGTCTTTAAACCACTCATATGTTCATCTGGCCACAATAACACTAGAATGGCTTTTCTGAGGAGAACAATGATCATTTTGGAGTTTAGCTTTAGGTTTAGTTGTAAGGATTAATTTCCGTGACTGTGGAGTTTCTACCTTATTTTCATTGGGCCCCGTTAACCTTTTCTTACTATAAGAAGGAAAACAAGGAGGAAACATCTGACAGCTTATTCACTTCAAATAACAGACCATCAAGAAGAATTTTATACAAAAAACTCATTTTATTTAATGAATATTAGATTTAAATATTCAAGTCGAATCCATGTAAACATCTTAAACAAAACACGCACTGTTATAAACATATCAAGTGGAAATTCTTAGCATAAGGATGAAGGTGACAGGTAAGCGTGAGTTGAGTCACAGCTCTGGAGGTAGTTTAGGCCTCAAGCCTCAAACTGTTAACCGGTTTTACTGTTATTTTCTACAGTCATATGCAAAAGTTTGGGTACCCAAGTAAAGTTCCTATTTTAATCATATATATCTGTCTATCCAACCATCCTTCCAAAAATCCATTCATCAGTGCACAATTGTTTCTTATTTGCTGAATTTCACATATTACAAAAAAAGTTAAACTTTCATTGTGCTACGAGTTCAACTCCGATGAACAGTTTGCAGAAAAATGTTTAACTTAATGTCCCCTTCAGGGATGTAGAAATTTAACCCAACGGGCAATTTTATCTATGGATTTCACACTTTTACATAAGACTGTACTTAATGTGCAGTTAAGCTTAAATATTACAGATGTAAACACATTTGCAGACTAAATAAATGGGTGTATAGAAAACATTTATACGCAGATGATGCAGAAATCCTCAGCGTCTTCGTGTGTGAGTGCGTTTCTCCAGCCGCTGAAGGAGTTCCCTCATTCTGGCGTTAACAATCTCCCATGCGCAGCCAATATGGGCCTGAAAACATGCACAGAAAACGGGTTGAAGTCTCAACATTTTACCACATTAGACAATTCAGAGAGGGCTAAACTGAAAAGGCTTACCGTGTTATCGTGAAGAAAAGACTCTAGTTTCTTGAAGCATGCAGCTACAGGTTCAAGGTCAACGTTGTGTGCGTGATGAGCCTAGAAAAAATAATACAGTTGTTATCAAATACCTTGTATTACCATTGAAAACCATTAAAACCTTTGAAACACAATGTTGGGGGACTTACACAAGCTGTTAGCACATTTTGGGCATGTTGGAGTCCTGGAATGAGATTTTGAGGGTTTGGGTTTTTCCTGTAAATGGACTCTGCTTTCTCCATAATGTCCACCAGCAATACGGCACTGAGCTCCACCTGGGTTCATCACAGCAATGCACATATATAATAAGTGTATACATACATATATATGTACATAGTGTGTGTGTGTGTGTGTGTGTGTGTGTGTGGTGTATATACATATATCTAAATTAATTCAAACTTTTTATCTGCGCTACACATTACATATAAACGAAGAATTTGCATAATCCCCTTACCTGATTTAGCATATGTGCCGGATCACAAAGGCTGTCTGTGTTGTAGTGTTGAGCACACAACCCTGATATATCTGTGCTCTGCATAAACCACAAACGAAAAGAGCAAGCGTGTGTAAGTTCACACAAGCAAAACCTATAAAGACAAGACAGTAGCCATTTGCAGTGTTTTCATATTCACCATGCTGGCCAGGCCCCCATAGAGGTTTCCCCATTTGATCCGCTGTGCACACTGTTTATGAGCTTCAAGTAGAGTCAGCAGGCTGCTGATGATGAAGGCTCTAATACAAATCATCGTTTTTGGATCTGTGGGATCGAATAGTGAAGTGAAGATTAACACGGCTCAACTACAAAGGCCTAAATCTGGATCTGTAGTTCGGTTCCTCACCCTTATAACTGCATAACTTTAAGAATTTACGATTTACAGCTGAATAATAAGTCTGTTGGTTGGATTAACCTAGTCATGTCCAAAGTCCGGCCCGCTGTCAGAATTCCTCCTTTCACCACACGGTGGGAGCACCATTCTAATGCTGCCTGGCTCTGCAACCATTAAATCCAGACCTCAGTATCACCCTTCTCATTAGTGTCAGTAGGTTATCTGTTCTGTGATCAATCTGAAATTGAGTATTTTGAACGGTAACATCTGTCACTATTAACAGTGAAAAGCCTAAAGCACACTAATGAACTTGGACTTATGGCAGTTATTTTATTTACTCTTGAATAAGATTTGGTTATAACTGTTATGTTGTGTACCTGTAGATGTGACACAAACTATTACTTTCTGAAAGATCCTGTAAAAGACAAGGGTAAAATTCACTTGTTTTAAAATTTAATGATAAAGGACCTCTTTGCATTACTTATAACTCCTGTTTAAAATGTTGATCAGGCAAAGATATTTATGGAAATTTGGAAATTTAAGTTATTCTCTACAGTTTGTTCAGTGTTATCTGACTCTCCAGATATGAATGAAAGGCAGAATTGTGTTTCTATTGGCCCCTGGGCATCTTCACTTTATCAAATTTGGCCTTCTTTGCAAAAAGTTTGGACACCCCTAGATTAACCTAAAATGTCAGCATGAAATCCCAATCACAAACTTTTTTGCAAGCTTTAGCCTTGTTTGCATTTTTTAAAGACTTTTTTCTCTTCTTAGGTAATAATGAAGTTGTAAACTTGTTTTTTTCTTACCTGTATTTATCTCTTCTGTTCTCCTGAGGACAGTGTTGTCTGGATGCAGGTGTGATGCTGAGCCAGGCTGAGCCATGGTGTTTTTATAGAGAAAGGATGCTGCAGCAGGTGCACCACACCTGTGAGGCTTACTCAGAGTGAAACTGGCATTTTTGGTCTTCCTCATGGGAGTCCCCCTCGATGTAAAACGTGTAGGTGAAGAACTGATTGGGTATTCCAGTTAAATGTCTTTACTGTGACAGGAATGCTTCCCGTTCTGCCCTAGGGCAAGGTGTGGATTAACAGATTTTTCCCTTCCTTTAGCTCTAGTTTATCACTTTAAATACCCACTTATGATAGCCAAGAATGGTACACCGCTTTTCACGCTATTTGAGGCACCATTCAATTGCTAGGTATACACACACACTCTGGAAAAAAATAAAAGACCAGTGCAAAAAATTTCAGTTTCACAGGTTTTATCTCTTATAGGTGCAAGTGTTGAACTGTCAAGAGTTGCTGACAATATTTCTAATTTTCAAATAAAAATATTGCTCTTTAAAGCATCATTTTAAAGGAAATGACAAAACATCAAAATATGAGCAATGATGCAGAGTTTACAGAACTTGAATAATTCAAAGAAAATAAATATCTTGTTCACTCAAACAAAATGGCAACAATTACCTTTGATGAATTTCTAGTGGTGTTTTACCATCCAACTGGTCTCACTGCGAGGAGAATGTTGATTAAAGCAGTGTTTTTATACTTTTACTCATTAAATAAGATTTTATGCAGGTGATCATTAATCAGTACCTAATAAAGCAGAATGAGGTGCTTGTGTAGGAATTTAACAGACACTGGGATGGAATGGTTGTCATACTCATAGAGATGCTAAAAATGAATTGCAGTGGTCTCTTTTTGTTTTTCCAGAGCTGTACCTGCACTCATTTACACTGGGACAGTTTAGCTTAGCTAATCTACCTAGTATCAATGTGTTTGGACAAAAAAGTGAACTAAAGAAGCTGCTTGACTTACAGACTGAAAAATGTAACCATTCTCTCTCCATGAGGGAAAAAAAGAAATGTATTTATGCACAGCAACTGTTTCAAGAAAAGGAGGCGAATGGTGGTAGAATGTAAAATTTGGTTACATTTAATGCTGAGAGGAAGTTCTGAAAAGGCCATCCATCCATCCATTCATTATCTCCCACTTAACCGGAATTGGGTCACGGGTTCAACAGCCTAAGCAGGGAAACCCAGACTTCCCTCTCCCCGGCTACTTCGTCCAGCTCTTCCAGGGGGATCCCGAGGCATTCCCAGGCGAGCCGAGAGACATAGTCTCTCCAGCGTGTCCTGGGTCTTCCCTGAGGTCTCTTCCTGGTGGGACATGCCCAGAACATCTCCCCAGGGAGGCGTCCAGGAGGCATCCTAACCAGATGCCCGAGCCACCTCATCTGGCTCCTCTCGATGTGGAGGAGCAGAGGCTCTACTATGAGTTCCTCCCGGATGTCTGAGCTTCTCACCCTATCTCTAAGGGACAGCCCAGCCACCCTACGGAGGAAACTAATTTCAGCCACTTGTATCCGCGATCTCAATCTTTCGGTCACTACCCACAGCTCGTGACCATAGGTGAGAGTAGGAACGTAGATCGACCAGTAAATCGAGAGCCTAGCCTTTTGGCTCAGCTCTTTCTTCACCACGACAGATCGATGCAGTACCCGTATCACTGCTGATGCCGCACCAATCCGTCTGTCGATCTCCCGCTCCATCCTTCCCTCACTTGTCAACAAGACCCAGAGATACTTAAACTCCTCCACTTGGGGAAGGATCTCATCCCCTACCCGGAGAGAGCACTCCAACCTTTTCTGGCTGAGGACCATGGTCTCGGATTTGGAGGTGCTGATCCCCATCCCAGACGCTTCATATTCGGCTGTGAACTGCTCCAGTGAGAGCTGAAGGTCACAGCCTGATGTAGCCAACAGAACCACATCATCTGCAAAAGCAGAGTCCCGATCCTGAGGTCACCAAACCGGACCCGCTCAGCACCCTGGCTGCGCCTAGACATTCTGTCCAAAAGTTATGAACAGAATCGGTGACAAAGGGCAGCCCTGGTGGAGTCCAATCCTCACAAGGAACGAGTCCGACTTACTGCCGACTATGCGGACCAAGCTCTGGCAACGGTTGTACAGGGAGCGAAAAGCTCTTATTAAGGTGTCGGGCACCTCATACTCCCGGAGCACTCTATAAAGGAGTCCCCGAGGGACACAGTGGAATGCCTTTTCCAGATCCACAAAACACATGTAGACTGGTTGGGCAAACTCCCATGGATCCTCCAGGACCCTCCTAAGGGTATAGAGTTGATCCACCGTTCCACATCCGGGACGAAAACCACACTGCTCCTCCTGAATCCGAGATTCGACTATCCGACGGACACTCCTCTCCAGCACCCCTGAATAAACCTTCCCGGGGAGGCTGAGGAGTGTGATCCACTTATAGTTGGAACACACCCTCCGGTCCCCTTTCTTAAAGAGGGGGACCACCACCCTGGTCTGTCAATCCAGAGGCACTGCCCCCGATGTCCACACGATGTTGCAGATGCGTGTCAACCAAGACAGCCCCACAACATCTAGGGCCTTAAGGAACTCCAGGTGGATCTCATCCACCCCCAGGGCCTTGCCACAGAGGAGCTTTTAACTACCTCTGCAACTTCCCCAGACTCTGCTTCCTCAGTGGGAGGCGTGTTGGTGAGATTGAGGAGGTCTTCGAAGTATTCCTTCCACTGACCCACAATGTCCTAAGTTGAAGTCAGCAGCGCCCCGTCCCCACCATATACAGTGTTGACACTGCACTGCTTTCCCCTCCTGAGATGCCGGATGGTGGACCAGAATTTCCTTGAAGCCATCCAGAAGTCACTCTCAATTGCTTCTCCAAACTCCACCCACACCCAAATTTTTGCCTCAGCAACCGCCAAAGCAGCGCTCCACTTGGCCTGCCGGTACCTGCCAGCTGCCTCCGGTCTCAAACAGGCCAAAAAGGCCTGGTAGGACTCCTTCTTCAGCTTGACGGCATCCCTTACTGCCGGTGTCCACCAGCAGGTTCGGGGATTACCGCCACGACAGGCACCAACCAGGACAGGCCACGGCTCCGGTCAGCCGCCTCGACAATGGAGGTGTGGAATGTAGCCCATTCTGACTCAATATCCCCCATCTCCCCCGAGATGTGGTTGAAGTTCTGCTGGAGGTGTGAGTTGAAACTCCTTCTGACTACTTCAGATGTTCCCAGCAGACCCTCACAATACGTTTGGGCCTGCCAGGTCTGACCAGTTTCCTCCCCCACCAGCAGAGCCAACTCAACTCCAGGTGGTGATCGGTTGACAGCTCCGCCCCTCTTTTCAACCGAGTGTCCAATATATGCAGCCGCAAGTCCAATGAAACAACTACAAAGTCAATCATCGAACTGCGTCCTAGGGTGTCCTGGTGCCAAGTGCACATATGGACACCCTTATGCTTGAACATGGTGTTCATTATGGACAAACCATGACGAGCACAGAAGTCCAATAACAGAACACCACTTGGGATCAGATCAGGGGGGCCATTCCTCCCAATCACGCCCCTCCAAGTACCACTGTCATTGTTCACATAAGCATTGAAGTCTCCCAGCAAAACAAGAGAGTCCCCAGAAGGAGTGATCTCCAGCACACCCTCCAAGCGCATAGGCACAAACCACAGTCAGGACCTGTCCCCCCCACCCAAAGGTGAAAGGAGGCTACCCTCTTGTCCACTGGGGTAAATAAGTATGCCCACATACAGTATTCATACAGTGTTTTTGTGTTCATGGGATTCAAGCACAACACCCACACAGTTACGGGGGAAGAAACGTCATGCAAAAAAAACAACTCCCCAGTCCTGCAGTGAGAGACAACTGTGACAATCTAACACCTCCAAGCAGCCCTGGGACAAGGTGTGCGGGCCAACACCTTTTTTTGTTCCTGTTAAAACTTTAGCCTTTCAAGCTTAGTGGCATGGCCAGGTGCCACCTCTTTTGGAGCGGATCCAAATGAAATAAATGTTTACAGGAATTACTGTTAGTTTCTGACTACAACCACTGGTTGGCCTCTGCATAGGTTTTGTGGAAACACAGTCGAAGGCTTTGACTGAATAATACAGTTATTGACCTTGATGCCATGTATGCTCAGAAATTCCACTCAATGCTTTCTTCTAAATCATATACCTCTTGCCTTGTAGAAGACAATTCTTGATTATTCCAGTAACTGAATGATCATTTGTTTGTTCACAAGGACCTTCAAAGCCATCACAGGATGGAAAAAATATGTTTTCTAATATGAGACTGCACCAAAATTGACTGCACCTAGAATCTGATGGAACTCCTTGCATTCATAACTTGTGCTGAGAGTCTGATTTTTTTTTTCAGCAGCCTCAGTTGAACTAAATTTCCCTTGCCCATTGTAATCCGTGCAATGCAAGTTAGTACCCATCCAGTTAATATAGTGATTTGTGTATTCACTAGAAATTACAAGAGAATTGTGAGAGACTGTGGTGTCCTCAAAATCATTCAGGAATTACATTTTACTACCTAGAACATTGACTAATGCTGTAATTGCAAATAATGATCCCTTTTGGTTTCAGCCCTCATATATATTTTCAGCTCAGAATACACTACTATTCAATACTGTTGCTTGTCATATTAATAACTGCTGTTATTTCACTCAGTTATATCATATACGGTGTAGGGGGGAAAACTAGGCACCAAGGTGTTTTCAGATGTTTTGTCAGATATACAAATAGCTCTATTCATTATTCTATAAAATACAATATAATTTATATAATATGATGAATGTCACATTTGTTCCACTTCCAGATATTGCTCAGATAATCAGTTCTATATTTACTGATTACCTGATTGAGGAGGAGGTTCTCAATCAGGTAATCAAATAAATACATAAATACATAAATAAATAAATAATACATAAATAAAATGTAAATATTGTTTATACGACACAGAACCCAACAATATTTGCTGACCCAATATATCTTGGCCACTTTGCTGTTATATTTTGAGGTTGCTAACATTTTAATAGTACATTTACTTTGTTCAGAATGAGTTTTTTTTTTCTTTTGGCACTGTGATATCCTCCGGTGGTCTGTTCCAGCCCCCAGCAGACTTGGCTCAGACAGATAATCAGTGTTCTACATCCACTGATTAACTGGAGGAGGAGATGCTGGGAGCTGGAGAAGAATAAAAATGTGTGTAGTCTGAAGGTCTCTGTGGATTAAGTTAGGAAATTCAGCTCTAAACTAACTGCCTGATGGAACTGGTCCATGATGGCGAAGTCTTTCTCAGCACAGAAGCGGATCCAACTCACTTAGACTATGTTCTCTGCTGGGACGTGATTTTTGCTGCAATAAAATGTTTATCTATCTCTGTTCTGCTTACAGGCCCTGCAGGTAATCTCACATTCTTTCCTACATGACGTAATAGTGAACTGGGGCCTGAGACAAAGAGTCTTCATGAAAATGAAACCAGAAGTAGTTGCTGGAGTAATGCTGATGACAATGTGAATTACTCCACTGGCACTTGGCAGTAAAGCATGTGACTCAGCAGTGATATCACAAAACAACAAGGCGAACAACCAGAACCTGATAATTAAAATGCATGCATGCAGGGTTTCCCAGCACCTCTCACCGTTATGAGAATTGCATATACAACTCCAGAGTCTGTGTAGCTTCACTGGTTATTTTGAATATTGAGTTGTAGACATCACGACCTCTGGTTCCAATCATCACTGTAAAGAAGTTGCATCTGATTTAGTAGATTGCTTTAAAAAACATGCATTTTATATCAAAGCAATCTGTCAGGCTTTGCTTGTTGTTTACATCTGAGGGATTTGTGATTTAATGTGGAAGTTTGAAAAATCTCTGGAATTCCTCTTTAATATGGCCACAGATTGTCCTGTTTGGTCAATCAGTTCAGAAGTAAAAATGGAACAATATTTCAAAAGTAAAAATAGAACAAAAGTGATGTGCTGACTTGATTTGAAATGATTTCTACAAGCATAAATTCTTAAAATGATAACTACTACTACTACTACTACTACTACTAGAAGTACTACAAGTAAGTGTTTATTGTCATTTCAACCATTTACACAGTGAAATGAAACAACTTTCCTCCAGGATCATGGAGCAACACAAAGAACAAACACAGAAACAGACACAAGACCACATGTGGGACAGAACTACACAGAGTGCAAAAAAAAGAGAGTGCAACACTACAATATTACAGGATAAGACAACATACAGTGCATCCTTAACAGTATCACTACTGGTGTGAGGGAATGCAGCATTATAACAGATCCTGTGGTCTAGCAGTCATTAAACATGTCAAATATTTCTCTTAAAAAGATTGAGGTAGAAGTAGCAATAAATAATTAGACAAACATAGCCATCAATAATAGCAACAAGATAATACCATGTATTGAAACTGTATTTACTAAAACAGTGAATATACTACAAATACAAATATTACTATTTCTACTATTTCAGTGGAGATTATGGCATGATAGTAACTGGCATTTTTGATGAAGATACAATATTTTACTGTCTTAGTGGCATTGTTAGGAAGTTGCTAAGTACACACTGTAACGAACAGTTTATTTGAAATGGAAAGTGTGCACCCTGTAGGTGTCGGTCAAGGAACAGAAACACCCACACAAAACTAACATTACCAGAAGACCTTGCTTGCCTCAACATGCACAGTGAAGCTAGAAAAAGAGAGCTGCTTTAAAATCTTTGACAGCCGTAAGATATCATAGCTTTACACACACTGCACAGACTGCAGTGTAATCCTATAGATCTAGCATATCGTCACTGTCCAAAACAACAAAACATCATACTGTTCAGCAATAAATGAGTAACTGTTCAAAAACTAAGCAGGAATGAAGACGTAAGACTGCATTAACACCTGAATCACTACTGCTGGACAGCAACTCAATAGGCTATAGAGGATTTGAAAAGATAAATAGCATGCATACTGAAAAAACAACAAAAGAAGAAAACTCTTCTATATAGTAATATTATAGCATTTTGTCCTTTTTGGAGGCTGGTTTCTGGCCCATATTGCCAAAAACAAAGAAACACAAAGATGTTAGCCATAAAACATAGGAGGGACAATAATGAGAACGGTGTGATGTTCCCAAACACCCACATGAGCCTTTAATGTTCAATAATTAACAAATAGTTATTATAAAGAGTCCACAGTAAATTAGCAGTTCTCTTGATGAAGAGTAAGAATTGATTGTTCCTATTTACAGTTTTTCAATTGCTAAAAAGGGTCGTTCAGTACGGAATCTTCTATTTCAAAACTCTTCATACACTCTGCATTCCCACCATAAATCTTAACTTTCAAAACTCACTTAAATAACCAAAACGCTTCATATACACCTCAAAATGAACTCCTTTGACCAAACCACTGGCAACAATTCTCAATCAAAAGCTTATACTGCCACTCAGAACACATGGACACAATCACAGATTTTTGGGGGAATGCTTTTTCACAAAATCAGCATTTATTCATAAAATAATAATAACATATTTTCACTTTATTGACTGTATTAAAGTATATGTAACAAGAATGAATCAGAAATTCAGCAGTTTGATTCAGTATCATTTGCATACTGGCTTGTGAAACAACAAACATTTAAAAGAAAAACAAAAAACAGATTTCCAAATTTCCCACAGTTCTACTGGATTGTTGGCCATGGTGATTTCCTGTACATCTGAAATTATTCAGTCACAGGCAACCTTTAGATCTTAATGTAAAACACAAAAGAGCATCTTTAGAATTTCAGTACCCGTAAACATGACTAGAAAATGTGTGCTATCGATATAACTTTTTGTTGGGCTGCAGAATTGGTTACACCATTGAACCGGGCTCTCTCAATGAGAGCCCATGGACCACTTGGTCAATGATTGTAGCCATTATCTCCTCAGAGACTCAGGCTCTTAGTTTTCCTCTTCTTTGTCCTCCATGCATTCTTCCTCTCCCTGACACTCCTCTTTCCCCAACAACCTGTCTTCCTTGGTCCATGCGCCTGGACACTCCTTGAGCAGATACTACAATCAGCTGTTTTTGAAATGATTATATCTTATTGTAAATATTCTGTGAATAATTTGTACATATTTCAAAATGACCACTGTAGAAATGCACAGAATGTTATGTTATTGTGATCTGAATTAGATTTCTTCACCAGTTTTGAAAACAATGTGTTATCATTTTAAAAATGTGCAGCAAATATATAGTGTTTTTCCAGATCTTTTATTAACAAACACAAAGCACAAACAAAAAGGCTCGAGGGCCAAACACAAGAAACAGCAAACGCATACGTGTGGGTGAAGTGAGGGGTGCGTGAGTGGTGGACCGACACACAAACATGAACACAAACCCTTTAAATACATATGAAACAAAACCCCAAAACCAATGAACAAACACAATCACTCAAACCTAACTCAAACCAGCTGTGACTAATACAAGAAGTAAAACCCGATCCTTTCAAAGTAAAAGTCCTAAACCTACAAGTGACACAATGGCGGCTTCTAGCGGCCACTGACTAGGTTGTCACACAGTTTAATCCACATATCTTTTTTGTTGACTGTGTGAAGCGTTTTGAAAACTTGACCAGTTTTTTTTTTTACATTTTTTCTCTACATCACTTGAAAACGGATGCTGTCCTTTGCATTGTAAATGCATTATAAATGGCCCAGTGGGTGTTTTTTGCCGTGCAGGGCTAGAACTATCTGTAGCTCTGGGTGGCAGTTGCAGAGCAAACTGAGCTCCACTAAATAAATAGAGCAATGCTGTGTATTACACCGACCTATATTCTAGCATGGAAGGCGGTGAAGCAGTCTACCATGTTATTCGTGACGTCACTTTCAATCCATGTGATCAAAGCTATGGAAACTTGAGCCCTTTACTGCTGCCGCCCACTGAAAATCTTCTGCCGCCCACTGAAAATTAAAATTGAATTAAAAGTGAAGAATATTTCTACCTTCTCCTCTAACATTACAGTTTTGAAGATACACATTTGTATTGTCCAGCAACTATATATTACCACAATATTGGTAAATCATGCATTCAAGCCTGTCACTGCTTGCGTACACCACAGCCTTCTGAACAGCCACATTTATACAGATTGAAATGACAGCCCATTAGTCTTCATATAATGTTGTCAAGCAGTCTTTTGTCATGGCACAGGAAGCCACGTTTGCATATGGGAGCTGAGAAGTCTCCATCAAAGAAAGCAAGACGTGGCAGTGCCCTGTCAGTTTCCAACTGCTGCACTGTGTGTACTAATTAAAGAGAGATCTGATGTGGTAATTACTGCTGACAAGTTTGGAGGGACACAGCTCACACCATAGTGACTCAGGAGTGTAATAAAGAGACTGTAATCCAGTACATTTAAACAGGAATAAGTGAGTATATTCGTCACCGCACTGTTTCTAGACCCACTTAATGCCAGTTAATTGGTTATTTGCAATTAACTGCAGTATCTTTCCTCAAAATGCACACCGAGGAAACTGCAAATATTCTCGCCATTTTATTTTGCTTTTTTCGTGATAATATGTTTTTTTACGCATTTTAGTTCTAAATTATTAAAAATATATAATTTACTATACATAAATAGTAATCCAAATATATATACTGCCCTACTGTTCTGTTTTTGTTTCATTCTTCTAAAAGCACTATGCCACCCAAACGCCCTGTGGCCTTCTGGCAATGCAGCTCAGCATCTCGGCCGAAAATGTATACAAGGACGAACTGGCAATCTGTGCGTTCTGGAAAAGTCTAAAACGGCCGTTATGCCACGCACCGGGCCCAACGGTTCTGGACTTTCCCAGAGAGAGAGGGAGAGAGAGAGAGTGAGAGAGAGAGAGATTTAAAGAAAAATGCCTAAATTCGAAACACTTTAATTTCATTTTAATTTCAGCTTAATACATTACCCTTAACGAAAATGTAGTCTGGGGCGGACTGGCAATCTGCCTGTTCTGCCGTGCTGAATTTAAATCTCTCTCTGAATTTAAATCTCTCACGGCCGTTCTGGAAAAGTCCTCTCTCTCTCTTACTGCCCAGAAAACACAAAGAAAGCTGCTTAGGAATGGTTAATAATGCTTGTTTTTTCTCTTTTTTTGTCTTTAACCAGTGGGTCACTACAATACAACTCGCTGCCAGATGAACAGTAAATTATTGAATTGTAAAAATGATTGGTGATTACTTCTACATTTTACTGTATTTTTATTACTAAAAAAATACATTAAATTATTACAGTATTTATCCTGCTTATACAAAAGAAATATGGGTTTGTCTTTACATTTTTGTTAAGGGTAATGTATTAAACTGAGTTTAAAATGAAATAAAAGTGTTTGGCGAGCGTATTTGGGGGCATATTTAGGGTTTACACTGTAAAAATAGGCATTTTTTTACCAAAACACAACAACACGGTTTTTCACTGTACGCGGGTGCTCTTGGAACGTAACGCCTGCGAAAAGTGGGGGATTACTGTTTACATATATACATACACACAAACTTATATTTTACATTATTATATATTATTATATGCAATA
>JBBJLS010078641.1:0-26086 GCA_037577275.1 Bryconaethiops microstoma
TTAACAGATATATATATATATATATATATATATATATATATATATATATACACACACACACACATATATATAGAATGCCTGTTTGTAAGGCCTGATACAGAATCGGCGGTGGACTCCCAGTCATGTGGGACCTGACAGCCCTCTCCGGATCACCACTGCGGGATTTCCTGCTAGCGAGCTAAAGCTAGGATTACCTGAACTTTTCGGAGAAGACCCTGCTCACTGCCATGATTTCTTAATGCAATGTGCTTTGTATATGTGACACCAACCCAGAAAGTTCTAAACGGACAGAGACAATGCATTGTGGATGGCCCAAAGCCCTGTGCTCAAACACCAACTGTCCTTTGTTTATGCATTCTGCCATGTCTTCGACCATCCACCATCCGGAAAATCAGTCAGTGACCAGCTGTACAATTTATGCCAAGGAACCCGGTCTGCGGCTGACTTTGTGCTTGAGTTCCGAATCTTAGCCGAAGGGAGTAGTTGGAGCGATGCAGCGCTGCTAACCATATTCTGGATGCAAATCAGACGAGCACCCCTGTTGTCCGTAGAGCGACAGCACTGCCTGCAGGCCCATTTGTGTTTGTACTGTAGTGAACCGGGGCATCTTATTTCAATCTGTCCCACTCGTCCTGCTAAGAAACAAGTAATCATTTCGAATCTCTCTCTCTTCACTACTGAACAATTCACTGTGCCAGTTCTGCTCTCAATCAATTCTCTGTCTGTGTTTGCCATAGCATTAGTATATTCCAGAGTCACAGGCAATTTTATTGACTGCAACTTGGCTGAACAACTGGGAGTACCTTTTATTGCATTAAACACACCACTCCCAGGCTTGAATGGGTGTCCCCTAGGCACCAGGCACATCACCCACCAAACAACCTCAATAAAGTTGCAAGTTGGAGCTTTGCATCAAGAGGTTCTCTCGTTTTTTATTATTACATATACCTGAGACCCAGTAGTATTAGGGCATCCCTGGCTGGTTAACCATGACCCTCATATTTCCTGGGCTAAAAGAGAGATCCAGTCAAGGAGCCCCAAGTGATATCCAATCATGGAGCCCCAAGTGATGTACTCCCAGCTTATGCTGCCTTTGCAGACATTTTTAACCCTCCTCCCAAGAAAACTCTCCCTCCACACCATCCATGGGACTGTTCCATTGAGTTATTACCCAATGCCCCAGGTTTCTTTTTTGTTAGCAAGAAGGACGGTGGCCTCCGACCCTGCATAGATTATCAGGCCCTAAATAAAGTCACTGTTAAATTCTGGTACCCCCTTCTTCTTATTCCTTCTTGCCTTGAAAAATTCTGCACCACCACTGTGTTCACAAAACTTGACCTCTGAAGTGCATATAATTTGATCCGAATATGGTAGGGTGATGAGGGGAAGACTACTTTTATCACCACTAGAGGGCATTATGAGTACTTTGTAATGCTGTTTGGACTAGCAAATGTTCCATCCATGCTCCAGTTGTTTATGGATGAGATTTTCAGCATGTCAGACATATTTTCATTGTTATACATTGATGACATCGATATTTTCTCTCCAGATACCTCACATCGATCACATCAGACAGGTCTTGCAAAGTTTACGAGAAAATAAACTTTATGTAAAGGGGGAGAAATGTTTATGTTTATGGCATTAAGCAGACGCTCTTATCCAAAGTGATGTACACCAGTGCTTAAGTAGTCTAAGTCTGTTCTTCATACCTGTTAAGCTATGCTAAACTCAACACCTGCTTTTTTTACCAAGTTTCTGCCAGCTAGGTTACACACCTTAACAAACCCTGTAAAAAGAAAAAAGTCATAGGTTAATACACAAGTAAAGACAAACAGTTAACAGGGTTAGTGCCTGAGCTTTTGTAAATATAAAGAAAATGATGTATAAGAGATAAACGAGAGGACTGGTTAATCACTAAGGTGGGTCTTCAGACGATGAAGAGGTGGGTCTTCAGACGATGCTTGGAGACAGCAAGGGACTCCACAGATCTGGTTACAAGAGGGAGTTTATTCCACCACTGGGGGGCCAAGACTGAAAAGAGTCTTGATGCATGTCTTCCTCTTCTTTTGAGCAACAGAGGTTCAAGACAAGCAGTGCTTGAAGCTCTGAGAGGACAAGAAGTGACACACTGCTTGATCAGTGCTGATAAGTAAGAAGGTCCAAGTCCATTATTGGCCTTAAGAGCAAGTGTTAAGGTTTTGAACTTAATGTGAGTGGCTACAGGGAGCCAGTGAAGATTCCGTAGTAGAGACGTAGTGTGTGAGAATTTAGAGACATTAAAGACTAACCTTGCAGCTGCATTCTGAATCAGTTGAAGTGGTCTTATTACTTTCAGTGGAAGTCCAGCCAGTAGAGAGTTGCAGTAGTCCAGTTTAGAGATGACCAGAGACTGGACAAGTAACTGCGAAGCTTCAATTGCGAGAAAGAGTTGGATACTTCTGATGTTGTAAAGAAGGTATCTGCATGTCCTGGAGAGGTAGTCACCATGCGACAAGAATGACAGTTCATTATCTAGCATCCTTCTTTAAGGGGACAACAACAGAGTTCTTAAAAGAAACTGAGGTCATGGCTTGGCTCATTTGAAGAAAAGAAGCTTAGTTTTGCTGAGATTCAGCTTGAGGTGGTGGGCCATCATTCAAGAGGAGATGTCAGCCAGACAGTCTGAGATGTGGCTCGAGACCTAATCATCACAATCAGAAATAGAGAATAAGTTGAGTGTCATCTGCATAAAAGTGGTAAGAAAAGCATGTAAGGCTATTACATCCCCAAGAGAACCAGTATATAGAGAAAAGAGAAGCGGTCCAAGGACCGAACCCTGCGGAACACCAGTGGACATTCTTCACTGGGTAGACTGGGACATGCCATGCTACCTGCTACCTCCAGTCACCAAGGTAGGAAACAAATTATTGCCAGGCTGTGTCTGATATCCCAAGGCTGGAGAGAGTAGCCAGGAGGATCTGATGGTTAATTGTGTCGAAGGCTGCAGAAAGGTCAGGAAGAATCAGAGCAGAAGACAGGTTGGCTGGTCTAGCTGCATGAAGTTCTTCTGAGATGGCTAGTAGTGCAGTTTCAGTACAGTGTGCAGCATTGAACCCGGACTGGTGAGGGTCCTGAAGTCTGTTTTGAGAAAGAAAGATATTCAGTTGGCCATAAACAGCATGTTTCAGGACTTTGGAAAGGAAATGTGTCTTCCACCAGGCCTCCATTTCTTTCTTGTCTCACGTTTTAGGAGTTGGGACAATTCAGATGGAGGTTCAGAAGACCCAGGCCATTCAGCAGTGGCCAGAGCCCAAGATTTGCTAATTCATTTGCTAATTCATTTGCAATGGGCACTGTTTTTCTTCATATTCTAGTTCATAGTCACATACCGACCAGGTTCAAAAAACACCAAGGCTGATGCCTCTCACGGCAATATGACGAGCATGAGAGAGCTGTCACCATCACCTGCATCTTGCCTCCAGTCTGTATCATGGCTCCAGTCCAGTGAGAGTTGGTGGAACAAATAGATGTGGCCAACCAAAACACTCCTCCTCCTATTGAGACCCCTGAAGGTAAATTGTTTGTGCCTCCTGATCTCCGTAATACGTAATACTATTATAGTGGGCACATGTCACTCTGGAATCTCTTGTAGATTCTGGTGTTCCTCCCTTTGGGAGGATGTAATAGATTTTACACTGTTCTGTTCTGTCTGTGCACAATCTAAGACCCCATGACAGCTTCCGACCGGACTCTTGGAACCATGACCTGTTCCCCGATGTCCCTAGTCACACTTGGCCATTGATTTTTATCACAGACCTCCTGGAATCTGAGGGAAATATGACCATAGTGGTGGTGGTAGACCGATTCTCAAAAATGGGCCATCTTATTCCTTTACCAGGTCTACCAAAGGCATTAGAAACAGCTGACTTATTGGTAAGGGAAGTTTTTTGTCTATTTGGCATCCCAGAACATATAATCTCAGACTGTGGTCCCCAGTTCACCTTTCAGATTTGGCAAGCTTTTTTCTCTCGTTTGGGGGTTAATGTCAGTTTGGCATCCGGGTATCATCCCCAGAGTAACGGCCAGGCCGAAAGACTCAACCAGGGGATAGGCCAATTCCTTCATGCATATTGTTCTCAGAATCAGCATTCATGGGCAAAATACCTTTTTTGGGCTGATTATGCTCAGAATTCATTATGACAATCTTCTCTTAAGCTCACCTCTTTTTAATGTGTCCTAAGGTTCCAGCCTCCAGTTCTGCCTTGGGAGTCTAAACCCACCAATGTTCCAGCGTTGGACGACTGGATCTGTAGGAGTAGTCGTGTATGGGAGGCTTCCCATGTCCATCTACAACGGGCTGTCCAACGATAGAAACTTCACACAGACCCTGTTCCAGCCAGGACAACGAGTCTGGTTGTCGATGAGAGATCTTAAATTGAGACTTCCTTCAACCCTGTCTTCTATCATCTCCAGTTACCTCCAAGGTATCGATTGTTTACCCACCTTTCATGTCTCATAGCCTAAACCAGTGTTTTACAGTCCTATGCACCCACCGGACATGGATCATCAGCCTCCTCCCCCCTTGGATGTGGGCAGTGAGACGGCTTATCGAGTCCAAGAGATTCTTGGTTTACGTCGGCACAGGGGTCGACTGAAATACCTTACTGATTGGGAGGGCTATGGTCCGGAGGAACAGTCATCGGTGGCTGCTGATGATGTCTTGGATCCCAGTCTCATTGCTGATTTCCACAGTTCCCGTCCTGATCAGCTGGCGCCTTGCAACTGTGGTTGTGCTCCCACTCATTTGCCTCAGTCATCTGGAGACTCCTGTGAAAGGGGGAGGATACTGTAAGGCCTGGTACATAATCGGAGGTGGAGTCCCAGTGAGGTGCTACTGGACAGCCCTCTCTGGATTACCGCTCCAGGATTTCGCATGGGCCCATAAGGCAGAGATCAGGATTACCTGAGTGCTAGACTCAGGTAGTATATATAGACCTTCAGGACGATCTACCTGTGCACAGTATACTAAGTCCTGACTTGTTACTGCATTTGGACCCATGCCCGTGTTTGGTACATTGTTAAACAGTCTTATCTTTGACATATTGAGTGGGTTAAGTTAAAGAAATGGAGACAAATGTTTTATTGTTCCAACCACTCAGCATTCAGCACCACCAGTATACTAATCACAGATGGCTGTGTGGTGCGTTAGCTAGACGCAGCAGCTACTCCTGATCCTAAATAGGTGTATTTTGTAGTTTTTTCTACGTCTGTAGATTTTTTGGTCATTGAAACATGTGTGTGAGAGACATACAAAGACTCACATATGACCGCTACACACTTCTGGAAATCAACGAAAGAGTTAAAGACAAGAACTTGACCACAGACGCTCTGACAATAGAGCTTTGGTAGCTCGGCCTCTTCCAGGAGCCCACCCCTGAGCTGCCTGCTACGACCATCCCAGCTAAGAGACACCACAAGCGGTGTGAGCGAGCCCAGAAGTGGCAAACGGGGAAGCATCCAGGCCAAGCTAAAGGCTAAACCAACCAGGCCGACTGTTTCATCTGTCCTACTGCCAAACGTCCGCTCACTGGAAAACAAACTTGACCACATCTGACTTCAGAGAGCTGCACATTGTGAAATGAAGAACTGCTGCGTTTTCATCTTTACTGAAACCTGGCTGAACGACAACATCCTCGAGGCAGCCATTCAGCATCATTGGAAGCACTCTACCAGGACTGCAGGACATTTACACCTCCCGCTGCATTCGTAAGACCACCAGCATTGTGGAGGACCCCCACCATCCCTGCCATGAACTGTTTTCTCCCCTCCCATCTGGAAGATGATTCTGCAGCATCACGAGCAGGTCTGCCAGACTGTGCAATAGCTGTCTGCCCCAAGTAGTCCGGCTCCTGAACACTTTGCTGCCCCCTCAGACACTGAACTGTCTACTCCACTTGTAATCTTGTAATCCCCCTTTTTACCCTCACTGCTGATCCGTCTGAGTGCTACTGTTCTGTTGTGTTCTATGTTGCACCTATGGTCCAGAAGTCAGTATTTCATCTCACTGTGTACTATATGTATATGGTTGAGATGACAATAAAGCTTACTTACTTACTTAATCACTGGCCTGATCATCTGAAATTATCTGTACCTGTTTCTTCACTGGTTCAGGTCTTAAGCTTAAAAGTTTCACACATAAGTCATTGTGTGGCTTAACAAACAAAAAACATTCTTCTGAAACTGGTCAAGTACACTGACTGGAAAACTATTCCTCAAGACTACACAAAAAATAAAAGAAATTCTGGCTCTTTGGAAGCATAATATGAAATGAGGAGTGGCTCAAGGCTTTTGCATGGTATTGTGTATCTGCCTGATGTAGTCACAGAAGAAACTGATTTAAGGATGAATTGTAAAGGCAGTTGGTGGGAATCTGTGGCTGATAGTTGGAGACTCCTGGATACATATACAGTAAACCCCTGCTTATACATGGATCAGCAGTTGCGGTTTAAGTCTCTTGCGGATTTTTTCTGAGAACCAAACTAATAATTGTTGGTGGAACCCCCTGCACGTGCATGGAAACTGCAGATTTCCTTCACATTTTTTTGCTTTTGTGACATCCCAGCCTCGTCCGACACATCCCTTGTCCTCTTGCTGGTTTGTTTATGTTTGGGCGTGGCCATTAGCAAGACAGACCCTGAGCAGTGGAGGCTCATTCCATTCAGGTGCGTCTGATTGCCTTGCTAACCACCGTGCCCAAACACAAACAACCCAAGGCCTGGATGTCACAGCTTTTTTTGTGGCAATATATAATTTTTCATGCATTTTAGTGCTAAATTATTAAGAAAAATATAATAGTGTGACATCCCCAGTCAGCGGCCACTGGGGGCCGCTGCGGCCCAGGACTGTAAGGGACTCTTAAGTTGACTGGGGGTGTGGTCTCATCTCTGGCACCAAAATTTGTATCTGATGTTTTGAGTTTAATTCTGTGTATTTATAGACCCTGTGTTTAGTTAGTTTTTGTCCATTCACCCTCACATTTAGCCCAGTTTGTGTTGGTTCTGGTTCCTGCTCTGTTTTTGTATGTTGCGGCCATTGTGCCTGTTTTTTGTTCTGTGTTTAAAATATAGAAAAAACCAACTATGAAGAAGGTCTGTATTTGTACCTCCTGCCTGATCATGCCTGGCCACAGAAACGTGACACATGAACGGACCCTAACTATCGGCACAGCAGACTTAGCCACGGGTCTGTGGGAACCCGTGGCCAACTGGGTAAGTGGGACGTGCTGGCCCCATCAGAGGGAGGAACCGCTCAGGGCAAGTCGGTACACCCCTCAGGAGCTGCTGGGGTACATTAGCTCAGAGGATGAAGGGGTAGTTTATGTCTGGAGTGGCTGATCGGGAGACAAACCAACCGTTTTGTCTCCGGAGGTTTTCGAGGACCTCTTCGTCTCCAAGTGGGCTAAGAAGCCACGGAGGCGGAAGGGGTCACGAAGCCTCCAGATCCGATCCTCCAATCGGCTGCTCCGGCTGTCTCAGCTGTCCTCCCGAGCACATCCCCAAGCGCTCATGCCTGACTTGCTCTGGGAGGAGAGTCTTGCGCCGGTCCAGTGGGGTCCCACTTGCACATTGTTCAGACCCGCAGACCCGTGGCGGAGCCAACATGGCAGCTCCCACGGATGAAAAGGTGGAGAAGGAGGCTATAAGGCAGAGCCCTCCGTCCGCTGCTGTCTTATGGGAGGTCCAGTGGGACTTGGAGGAGCTAAAGGGCCAACTAGAGTGGCTCACGGGGCGTCTCTTAGTCCTGGGTTAGGTTTGTGTTCTCCTTGATGGCCAAAAAGTTCTATTTTAGTCTCATCTGACCACAGCACCTTCTTCCACATGTTTGGGGAGTCTCAAATAAACCTTCTGGCAAATTTTAAATGGTCTGCCTTATTTTCTTGGCCACTCTTCCATGAAGCCCAGATCTGTGCAGTGTGGTTTATAGTGGTTCTTTGGACAGATACTCCCCTCTCTGCAGTAGGGTTATCTTTGGCCTCAGGGTTATCTTTGACCTCTTGGTTGCTGCTCTGATTAAGGCCCTCCTTTCCTGTGAGTTTCGGAGGACGGCCCTCTCTTGGCAGGTTTGCTATGGTGCCATAATCTTCTAATTTTACAATAATGGATTTAATGGTGCTCCTTGGGATGTTCAGGGTTTGTGATATCTGTTTTATAACCCAACCCTGATCTGTACTTCTCACAACTTTGTCTCTGACCTGTGTGGAGAGTTCCTCGGTCTTCATGCTAGCCTCGTAACTCCAATTCAAACTAAAGAAGCCATGGCTGCCTGGCTATATATAGGTTTAGGCTTGGCGGGAAAATCATGAATCAGAATCAGATTAATTTTTTGTTGAACAACCACTTTTAACCCCACCACAAAATAAGTACGTCAGAATGGGAAATTTGTGCCAGCCCTCCTGCTGGCTTGCTGCAAGACCAGAATGACTGTTATTGATGATTGAGTGCATTGATGTCATCCTTTAGCTAATTTCCATCAGCTGCTTTAAAAGCAGAGTGCTTTTACTCCACATAAATGCCTTCCCAAAGACTAAAGCCCTTCAGTGGAAAGAGGCTGTGGTTTTGAAAAATGGATTCTGTGGGGAGCGGGCTCCGTTTGAAAAAGCTGACAGGGCCTTTTGTGCGAGGGTGTCCTCTGGTTAGCGCTCCTTCCCCCTGGGTCGATCTTCTAAATGCCAGGCCTTTGTCACACCCCCCCAACACAGAGCGACTCCTTAAACAAACATTTCACTCCTTGAGGCTCTGTTTACTCTCCACTCGCTTTTACTCATAGTCACATCAGAATACACCTTAATCCAGCTTTTGGAGTGCTGTTGGGGAAGTGTTGAGTGCTGTTCCTATGTAACATAGTGTTTACTTTAATTTTGGAGGACTGGCAGCAATACAGTACATGCAGAAGTTAAGTGCTGAAAATTGGCAGCTATCGCTTTCTGTCCCTCAGACTTTGGTATGTCATTTGTAACCCAGCCAATCAGAATAAATTAAGAGCGTTTTGTGGTCTGTGCTACATTTTTAAAAAATTGCCCTTACAACCCTATCTCAGCTACTTGTGTGCAGTTAGTATGCAGATAAACCCACGCAACCTTTCAAGCTCCGTTTAATGTCTTTGTGTTAGATTGTGTCTGGCTGTTCTCCAGCATCTTAGGGTGATTTGTCTTGATAGTGAAATGCATAATGCATAATGGTGAACTGGTAAGAAGCTAGAAAAAGCATCTGGGCTGGTCTAGGAGAGGGACAGAATTAGAGAGAGACTGACATCACAACAACCCTGCTAATCAGGCTGTGTTGATTATGTTGTCTTGCATATGTGCAGATGACTGAGGCTCAAATTCACACACACACACACACACACACACACATACCACTCACTGACAGATCCGCCATGTGTTCCAGCAGTGCTCCACCGGATGATCCTACATGAGAGAAGTGGAAAGTGCAGTGTGCAGTCCTCTAATCCTGGCATGAGTTTGCATCAAATCCAAATCTGAGGCTAAACATACAATAAATGAATAAAAAAAAGCACCAACAACAACACAATTAGCATTCATAAATATATAATTTCCATGGCCACGTCATTACCAGAGTCAGAATACAGTGCTGTTTGCAGAGAATTTGTTTCAAAGTGCATTATAGTTCTATCATTATAGCATTTTGCTTTTTTGTCTCTTATATAAATGGGGTTGTACAATAAATCCTATGTTTTTTTTTTACATTTCTTGAATATGCCAACAATTTTAACTTGATTACAGTTATCATACAGCTGACCATAGCTATTTTGCAAAATTTGTTATCTTTCAAAATCATCTTTGAGATTTCGCACCATGCATTTATGATGTGTTTATTGTTTGAAATCGATCTATAACTGTAGAAGGGGGGAGCACTTGGCCTGAAGCTCTGGGTGAATTCTGGACGAATTCGAAAACTAGACCCCCCTTTAATGAACAGACACAAGGCTGAGAGAGAACAAGAACAGGGAGGAGATGGGAGCAAATACTTTCTCATGGGAAGCACAAGGTAGAGAGAGCAATTTATAAATATAGTTTATAAATTGCTCTCTCTACCTTGAGAGCAATTTGTGGAACTTCAGTCATGGTCCTCCCCTTTGGTTATTTCATTTTGATGCATCAACCAGAATGTGAATAGTGTGGGTTTTTAAAATTATTTTTGTTGAAGTAAATGACAATTCTAGATTTTCAGACCCAGTTCTAGATTTTCCAAATTAGGGGGGGGAGGGCAGTTTTTATTGACCAATACATGAGTTTCTTTTTATAGTGTGTCAACAATTGCATAGCTCTCTATGTGGTAGTTTTCAAGTAAGAGCCATGCATTGTAGAACTGTCAGCCAATTTTTCTAGGTTTGGCCAACCCTAAGAGGGGTGGGTTTCACTTACAGGATTCCAAACAGGAGTATTCAGCCTTCTTGCCAGAAAAATTATTACTTATTTGGATGGGCAATTTCTCAATTTGGGTGAGCCTCCCATCCCACATAAGCATTTTGAAGCAGTCTAATAAGCCATTCACGTGAATGAAAATTTGGGCCAGTCAAATTCGAGATGACAGGTCCAATGCTTATGCCCAGTGCAGTCCTAATTGCGACCTCATTCTCCACCTTAAAACAACGATTCGACTGCTTGGAATTTTATCCAGAGCTGTGGATCAAACTAGTTACATTTCAAACCCTGAGAAGCTGTGGTTTTGCTTCTCTGAGAGTGAATAAGGCTGGACTGAGGCTAATATCTAGTGACATTATTCATGCAGAGCCCCATGGTCACGTTTATGAGAGACTGTTAGGCTGATTGCCCAATATGACCTTTATTAAGCATGTCTGCGAGGTTTAGAGTGGAGAGGTTGAGTCAAATTGGACGGATGATGGTTCGTGTATGGAAGGAAAAAGGCTTATGTACATGATTTATGCAGTAAATAATATGTTTCATATGTAGCTATGTGTCTGTGTGACAGAGAGGGAGAGAGAGAGTCTGAGAGAATCTGCCGACCTTCCTCTGTCCATTCCTGTTCCCCCTGGGCTCTTTTATTTAATTCTTCTCCCAGGGCACCGCTATGCATTTGGGTTGTTTTTCTCCGCTGAGCTTTTTGCACAAGGCAATGATAGAAGGGAATAATGAGAGAATGGGTTTATGATGTTTATTACGAGTCTTACTGGGACACTGCGAGACATATTCAACTGGCACAATGGAATTACACACAGCGAAAGCACACATATGTAATGACAGGGAGAGAAAGAGGGAGAGAAAAAAAGCAGCATGTTTTGTCCTTGGGAGGACTTTTTTAAATCAGAAAGTCATGACTTTAGCTGAACGAACAGAACACACACTGAGCTATCGTGACTGCTGATTTTACCTGAACTAATGGGCTAGTTTTAAGAGAGAGAGAGAGCCAGTAAGAGAGAAAGAGAGAGAGGTTATGCGGGCTGATAATGATTGTACCTGTAGGCTTTCATAAGGGATAATTCTGAGAAAAAAATGCTTTAGAGCTGAAACACTATACTTTTTGTCTCTTGGCCTGGACACAGACCAGAGTAACCAAACACATTCAGTGCCAGCAGCATAATTGCCCAAGAATTTATTTCTATGTTTCATCGGGGAAGGGTGTGTGTGTGAGAGCATGTGTTTGGTGTGTGTGTTCTGGAGGGATGCTACACAGAATAAGACCTAATTGAGGACACAGAGAGAAATCCATTTCTTCAATATGTTTTAATGAATTGCCCGCTACAGGGCCCTCAATAAGTGCTCTGTGTGTGTGTGTGTGTGTGTATGTGTGTGGAGTATTTATGAGTGTCTATAGATAAAGGAGCACAGCCATGGCAGGTCATATCTCAGTCTTTCTCTGGAGGCCTCTTCATGATATAGTTGGCCATTATTCAGAAACTGGAGAAGAGGGAGCATATGTGTTATTTGGCCCTGTAGCGTGGAAAAGAACACATTTGGCTAGCGGTCCTATAGTAGATTGATCATCTTTGCTTGGACTGGCTTGGGTAGTGCTTTCAGGTGCATTGGTTTCTCGATGCCAAACTGTTGTCTGCTGGAGCTGGCTTTGTGTGTATCGCAATTTAAAGGGCCCATATCATTTAATTTTACTTTTTTGCAATAACCAATGTTGATAAAGTATGCAAAGATGTCTTATGGGTAATAAACAGAGCATGAACTTCTCAGTTCATTTTGTCCATATATGGACAGTAAGCTGAATTTGTGGGTATGGTGATGTCACAAAGACTAGCTCATTTATAAATACAGTGCCCTCCAGAATTATTGGCTTGCTTGCAAAATACAATTAAAAGTCTTATATAAAAATACTTTTTCATGGACCCTCAACACCAGCTCCATTGTCAAGAAGACCCAGCAGTGTCTTGTCTTCCTGCGGAGATTGAGGAGAGTGCATGTCCGCCCTCCCTCTACACAGAGACTGTAGAGAGCATTCTCTGTAGTTGCATCCTGGCATGGTACAGAAATGCTGCATTAGATCACCAGACCTTACAGAGGACAGTAAGGACTGCTGAGAAAATGATCAAATTCTCTCTTACCACTGTTGTGGACATTTACACCACATACTGCATCCACAAAGCCACCAGCTTTATGAATGATGCTACACAGCCCTCCCACACGCTCTTTTCCCTCCATTCATCGGGCAGAAGGTTTTGCAGCATCTGGGCCTTCACTATAAGAATAGAGAACAGTTTCGTACCCCAGGTCATCAGACTGAATAACTAATTGTACTCGCACACACTCACAATGAACTGAGCTGCATATACACACTAAACTGTTCTGCCATGAACAAAGAAAACTGCCTCTGTAAATACAGTATTTATTTGTATTTTTTCTAATTCTTTGCTGCTACAATTATGTTCTGCTGTCTAGCTCAATCTTTGCATTCCTTTGCATTCTTTGCACACTTAACGACTGCTAACATACAGTATGTCATAGTACTGTATTTACTCACTCTAGTACTATTACTGCCACTGTCGACTGCACTGTATGTTGTCTAAGGCTGGATAGGACTGATTTTGGATCCCTTCTTATTTAAGACAAAAGAACTCTTCGCCACAGCACAATGATCACTCCTGCCATCCCACCTTCTCTATTGATGAGACCAATAAGAGCAGTGGTTATCAAAATCAGCACACAGAAAACTAGCTTTTATTCACATAGAAGTGAACAATTGTCATGTCCTGTCAGTTGCCGCTGGGGGGACGCCCTTGGTTGAGTTTTGTATTTAGGTTTTGTTTTGCACTTTTATGTTGAAATGTCATTAGGGGTTTAAGTATTTAGTTCAGCTGTGTTTAGTCTGTTATGTATGATTGGGTTTGTTAATGGTGGTGGGGATTTGTATTCAGATATATAAGGCTTTTGTGTTTAGTGTTCAGGTGTCGGTCCACCCGTCTGAATAACTACATGTGCTTGAGTTCTCCCTTGTCCTTTTGGTTTTTGAAATCTGGCCCGCGTGCCTTTTTGTGTTATCCTTTGATAAATAAAAGAAAAATAAAATGAATTACTGCCTCCGAGCCTGCCCTTATTCAGAGAAAGGGGGAAACCGTGACAACAATAGGCTAAAATGTCACACACATGCTGAATTAAGCCCTTCGCAGTAATAAAGAACAGAGAGAACTACATCAAAAGGACAAAAGGAATAAAATGTGTCCCCTTTTAAAGCAAAAATCATCTGTTAATTCGCAAGTATATTTGGAATGCTTGTTCAGTAAAGTGAATAAACAGTGCCGTCCAAAGTTTGAAACCTCTGTGTAAAAGTCTCTAATGGTGTCTGGAGTTTGAGATCCCTGTGTTAAATCCACTAATGGTGTCTGGACTTTGAGACCCCTGTGTTAAACTGGAGTTTTAGACCAAAGTTTAACACAGTTAAAGGCTCCAGTAGTGTCTAGAGTTTGAGACCCCTGTGTTAAAGACCCCAGTGTTGTCTGGGGTTTGAAACTGCTGTATTAAACCAGATTATGAGTAATTCACAATCTTGGGCATCATGGTCTTATATTTGAAACCTGCAGTTGATTTCTCTTCTCCACCGTGGCTTGTGTTTTCAATATAAAAAACGGCCATGAAATTGGCATTTATCAAAATCATAACAAAGGTAAAGTACTCCCAGAGAGACCATCCTGTCAGTCCTTATGGCTTTTAGGACCTGGACTGTATTGAATTTTGAACCGCTTTTGAACCACCTTGATCAATGCAGCGTGTTTGTACCTTAAAAGAGACAATTGAAAAAGGAAATTTAATTAAGGAGTTAGGGGAATATCTTTCATTACTCAGTGCTAGTTAGCACGTTGGTGCTGGTTAGAAGGAAGCTAGGCCTTTTCCTTTGTAACAGTAAATTACAATTTAACATTGAGGTCATTGAATTTGAGACCCCCTGTGTTAAAGGCACAAATGTTGTCTGGTGGTTCGCAGCCTCCGATCAGATGAATTCTCTTCTCCACCTGTTTTCAATAAAAAAAACAAAAAACAAAAAATGCTGTGAAATTGGCTTTGACATTTTAGAAAATCCAACCAAAGATAAGACACTCCCAGAGAGACCATCCCGTCAGTGCTTATGGCTGTTAGGACACAAGCTATATTGAATTTCGAAACTCCAGTGCAAACTCTCATTGATGTTGCAGGCCCTCTGAGGTGAGGTCTATCTGCCACTTCAGTTACACACACACATGCTGACTTCCCCACCGTGAGAGAAACAGCTGCAAGCATTTCCTTTATGCATATGGATCTATGATTTGAGTGGAGCAAGACAGAAAGAGCAAGAGAGGGGAGAGAGGATGTGGGTCGAAGAGTCGCGGCACATGTTCAAAGAGAAAGTTCAGTGTTTATATAGTCACGCTCTACGCCACCTGATCCACCACATAAAACCCGGTTGGAGAGGACAAATTTAATTTTCGCTTCATTTACTTTTAAGGCTAAATCTTCAAAGCTGACTTCTTGGTCAGATTAAAGGCAACTTCATGTTATTCTATTTCTTTATGCCACCTTAATGAAAACACATTGTTTGGCTGACATACTTTCACGGCCAGACAAATTTAGCACGGAAATGTCAGAATCGGAATTGGCCTTTACTGTGACTGTGGATGCCTCAATTCCGACTCCTAATTATCCTCTTCATATTCTGTGAAATCCTTTAAAGACAGAACTTTGCCAGTCTCCGGATTTCTTTGATGGCTGACTTCAGACGATTTTAGAGCCAGAGCATTATTAATTCGAATAAAAGATAGAAACAGTGAAAATGTGATATGTTGCTTTTAATTAAGGACTTTTGAACCACCATGATCTGTGTGGAGAGAGTGTTTGCACCTTGGAAGAGAAAGAAAGAAAATAATTATGTAAGAAAATGGGGAAAAAAAGAAAAGCGTATTTAAGAAGAGGAGGAGAATATCATACATTACACAACACTAGTTAGCACATTAGGACTGGTTATATGGAATCTAGGCCTTTTCCTTGCTTTGAAGGGGATGGTGGTGTAATATACCCAGTTTACAGCGGTATAATATTGCTTATTGCATGGTGGAGCTTCGAATGTTTAGTTTTTTTAAAGGCACAGAAGTAGGGCTGGATATAATGGAAAAACACTTTAAATGGTTAGAGAGAACAATGCATCCTTCAGTCAATTCTAAATTAATAAAAATGGTAAAATGCTTCTCGGAAGTTAAGCTTGCTAGCTAGCCATTTTTAACTGAAAAAGGTAAAAGATTACATTCTTTCATTCCTCTCAGAAAGCCAAGCCTGCTAGCGAACTAGTGTCACGTTTCCCCTGATATTCTCCCAGGCACTCAAGACAGGCGCATACGTAGACTTCCATTTTACCATACTTTTATTGAAACAACGCAAATGACATGAGGGCCAGAAACAAAACTCAGAACTAGAACATAAGGAGAATGGAGAATACACTTAAAAAAAGCCAGCTTAACGGTGGACCAACACTAAGGTCCACCACAAATGAACTTAAAAACAATTGAAAAACCTGTAACAAACCAATAGAAACTTAGAACACATTTCCTCTGAGCATGCCAGTCAGCTGAAATACATAATCTAAACAAACAAGACCGGCGTGCTCAGGATTTCATAATTAAAGTCCCAAAACAAAAGAGAACAACAGAAAAAAGACGGCCTCTAGAGGCCTCCAACTGTCACAGCTAGGTTATTTGCATTACACCTGGCATCAAGAAAAGAGCTCTAGACCAGTAATTTGTAATATATACTTCATTTAATTTTTTTATTTTAATTTATGAAAAACTCTAGAAAAAAGTACAACCTTTTTTAGTCTCAGAAACTGAGCATTCTAGCAAGCTAGTAGGACCTGGCATTAAGTGTAACACTGTAACCCAAAGTTTGAGATCTACATCATTTCAGTATGGGAGCTCCTATTGGGTAAGAATCTTTAACAAGAGTGGATTCCTTGGATGAAAAGTCTGTGTCTATTTACAACATCTGAAATTCTATGGTTTCAAAGGGGTTGGGGAGTTGGGGGAATTCACCCCTTGACCTTAAAACTTGTTTACAAGTTTTGTACATTATGAAAACTTCCACCTCAGCCATGTATTTGCTCCAAGTAATCCTATTCCCGATGGATATGTCTGGTTGCATCAGTGTGATCAACTTTTAAAGCCTAGGCTGTTAAACTGCATATCCAAAACTCTAAAAGCATGAATGAATAAAAAAAGCTGGAAACAAACCTTCAATCACATTTTGGTCTACTGACATTACAAGCATTTTTATAACAGAAGAGAGGTTTTCCTCACTTTACCCCATGAGAACGATCTACATTTGCCCTGAGTGAACGAACTGGACAGATAAGAAGGGATGTCTTAATAATACACATGGCAGCTGTCACTTCAGCTTGCTTTATAGAGCTAATATGCTTTGCAGGGCTAAAGAAAGACTGACACGAGCTGTGTGTGTGTGTGTGTGTGTGTGTGTGTGTGTGTGTGTGTGTGTGTGTGTTGTGGGGGCATTAGTGCTTCCTCATGTTTTAATCAGGGATATGAGGCTTGATCGACAGGTCTGGATCCTCCCACCTTCTTACTTTGCTTGGTTAGAACTATATAGGCTGCCTAACCATTTGAAATACTACTCCTATGATATGTGATTGTTGTATTATGAGCATTTGTCAAATTACACATTAATGTAAGTGATAATAAATTAGATACCTCTGCATTAAACTTAAATATGATTCATTTTTGTCCGACTCGCAGCTCCTCATGGCTTCTCAGCTCCAGCTGCGCCTGGCTACGCTGTGGTGCATAGCGAGGGAGTTAAGGGGGCTGATTGCAGACCGGGCAGCTGCACCAAGACAGAGGTCTGGTCAGGCATCTAAGGGCACGGGGA
The DNA here is from genome assembly GCA_037577275.1 of Bryconaethiops microstoma. Taxonomy (NCBI): domain Eukaryota; kingdom Metazoa; phylum Chordata; class Actinopteri; order Characiformes; family Alestidae; genus Bryconaethiops; species Bryconaethiops microstoma. The sequence goes on from JBBJLS010078641.1 coordinate 17,366, forward strand.
CCCTGTGTGAGTTGGCGATTAAGTTGCTGCCCCAAGTGCATGCTACTGAAAGTCAAGTTGGCGCAAGAGACTGGGCAGCCGCCACATTCCTGAGCATCGAGGCTGCTTTCCTGAGCGTTGAGCCTGCACTCCCGAGCGTCGATGCAGCGCACCCAAGCAGTGAAGCTGCTACACTTCAGCGCCCCGTGCCCGTCCCAAGAAGACTCTGGCCCCCCGTGCCTGCACCAAGGCTGAAACAGCCCAGACAGGAACCAGGTAGCCCATTAGCTGGGCAGCTAGGCTGGTTAGCTGGAGCATTAAGCTGCCCAGAGCCCATAGCGGTTAGCCCAGAGTATATAGACCTGCTCGGTCCATTATAGGAGCCACTAGGTTCGTTAGAAAAGCCTCTAAGGCCTATAATAGTCCAGAAGCTAAAGCCTATTTTAGCCCAGCAGCTAAACCTAGTAGAGGGGCTTGTAGCCGCAGAGAGGCCTTTAGAGGGGTGTTTGTTAGCCGCAGAGGGGCTCGTAAAGGGCCCTGAGTTAGCTGTAGAAGGGCTGTTAGCCGCAAAGGGGCTCTTAGAGGGGCCTGGGTTAACTGCGGAGGGTTTAGCCTCAGTGGAACCTGTAGAGGGGGTTAGCTGTAGCGCGGGGACCGTAGAGGAGGTTAGCTTTAACCCTGAAGCCTTAAAGGCATTTAGCAGTAGCTTAGAGGCCCAGGGAGGGCTTAGCAGTTGTTCTGAGGCCCTAGTGGGGCTTAACTGTGGCTCAAAGGCCCAGAGTGGGCTCAACAGCGCAGCAGAGGCCCAAGAGGGGCTAGATAGCGCAGCAGAGGCCCGAGAGGGGCTAGATAGCGCAGCAGAGGCCTGCGGAGGGCTTAACAGTAGCTCAGAGGCCCAGGGAGGGCTTAAGAGTAGCTCTGAGGCCCTAAAGGGGCTTAGCAGTGGCTCAGAGGCCCAGGGAAGGCGTAACAGTGGTTCAAGTCCCAGGGCGAGATTAAGGGAGCATTAGAGAGTCAAGAGGGGTCTTTAGCCGGCCAAGAGGGGCCTGAAACCACACCAGGGGCTGGGGGTCTCCCCCAGAATATTTTAGGGGGGGTACTGGGGTCTTCAAGGGCTCCAGAGGAGCTCCCCAACAAAAAGTGGACCCCAGAGTCAAGAAGGAGCTCCCAGTAGGGGACGGTGCATCGGAGGACTGCGAGGGGCTCCCTGCAGATGGGTTCCCAGGAGAGGGTCTTGCCCAGGAGAACTGAGAGGAGCTCCCAGGAGTGGGCTCGGCCTCCGAGGACAGCAAGGGGTTCCCTGCAGGAGGACTCCCAGGAGGGGGCCTTGCCCAGGAGACAGCAGCCACCAGGGGTCGCTCTTGGTTTAGTTTGGGTTTTTTGTGGTTTTGGTTTTGTGTCTTATTTTGATATCCTGAGTACACCGGGTTTGAGTTAGTCTGAGTTATAAGTTTCAGCTGCCAGTGTACTCAGGAGTAAGAGTATGTGTTTGTTTACTGATTGATGGAGGTTTGGTGATTGGTTCAAGGTTTATTGTGTATAGTATTTAATTTCAGCTTAGGTGGACCTTGGTTGTCAGTCCACCGTCGCCCTGGCTTTTCGGAGAGCGTTATCCTTCTGTCTCCTTTAAAGCTTGTATCTTGTTTCAGGCCCTCAAACCTGTTTTTTGTTTTGTTTTTTCAATTCAATAAGAGAACTTAAATCATGGACATCTGTACACGCGCCTGCCATCATTGGGGAAAGAGAGGGAATCGTGACATGAACAAATGAGACTGATTTCAAGTTAAAAACTGTACCCCCTCCCTAGAACCGGCTTCCAGGGAGGGGCGATAGTTGGATCCTGAGCCTACCCGAAGTCGTACGAGGACAACCGTGGTGAGCTGGTTGAGCTACCAAATCAGGTTGCAGAGGAGGACGACCCCTAGGACGCCGGCCGGTTGGGGTGATTATGGTGGAACTCCTCTATGAGTTCCTGACTCAAGATTTTTGATGCCGGCACCCAACTCCTCTCCTCAGGGCCGTACCCCTCCCAGTCCACCAGGTACTGGAGGCCATCCTGATGTCTCCGGGAGTCCAAAAGCCTATTGACTCTATAGGCTGGGGCCCTCCATCAACCTCGATAGCCGCAGGGAGCATAGGTTCAGCCTCCCCTTCATCCAATGCACCCGTCACAGCTGGCCTAAGGAGAGACACATGAAAAACTGGGTGAATGCGCATGTGAGGGGGTAACTGAAGTTTATATGTAATGGGATTTACTTGTTCTGTAACAAAGGGACCTATAAACCTAGGGGAGAGCTTCTGTGACGGTACATGAAGTTTCAGATCCCGAGTGGAGAGCCAGACGCTATCTCCAGCCTGGAAAACTGGCGCCTCCCTCCTGCGCCAATCTGCGAATTGTTTAAATATACCCACCGCTCTGCTGATGGAGGTGTGTGCGCCATTTCCCAACCTGCTCCGCCCTGTGGAACCAACTGTCCACCTCAGGGACGGCGAAAGGTTCGGTATCCCAGGGACACAGCGGAGGTTGATGCCCAAGCACACACTCAAAGGGCGTTAGGCCTGTAGCGAAGTGGCGCAACGAGTTCTGGGCATACTCTGCCCAGCCGAGAAACTCCACCCAGTCATGTTGTCACCCATGGCAGTAAGCCTGGGGGGACCAACTTAACTCCTGCACCAACCGTTCAGCCTGACCGTTTGACTCAGGATGGTACCCTGATGTCAGACTGACACTGGTCCCCAGCTTCTTAAAAAACGCAGTCCAAACCCTGGACACAAACTGGGGACCTCGGTCGGACAGGATGTCCTCCGGTATGCCATAGGGCAGGAACACGGCCTGGAAGAGTGTCTCCGCTACTTCTAGGGCAGTGGGTAAGGAACCGAAGGGCAAAAATCGGACCCCCTTTGAGAACCGGTCCACGACCACCAAAACCAGTGTACCCTTTAGATACTGGAAGATCTGTTACAAAATCTACTGCGATGTGAGGCCACGGTCTATGCGGCACCGGTAGGGTCATTAATTTTCCGACTGGCAAGTGACATGGGGTTTTAGACACTGCACAGATGGAACAGAATCTTACAGCTTTTTCCACCTCTGCCTGTAATGAAGGCCACCAGTAATTACGGCGTATGACCTCGACTGTTCGGTGGACCCTTGGGTGTCCCGTAGCTGGCATATTATGCGCCCAACAGATTATTCTTTCTCTGAAAGTCTCAAGTACAAACAACTTGCCCACTGGACAAGCCTGAGGCACAGTCTCTCGAGAATTCACTTGCTCTATTTTTGTGTCTATCTCCCAAGTAATGGGAACTACTATTAGTACTGTTGGAATAATAGGTTCTGTGGACTGTGGTACATCTGGAGCAGAAAGATGCCTAGACAAGGCATCAGCTTTGACATTACAAGACCCAGGTTGATAGGTGATTTGAAAAATCACATCGACTGAAAAACAGAGCCCACCGACCTTGCCTTGGGCATAGCCGCTTACCTTGTCAGATATTTATTCAAGGTTTCGGTGGTCAGTATAAATGGTAAAGGGGAACCACGCAGCTTCTAACCAATGACGGCACTCCTATAATGCAGCTTTGACCGCCAGCAGTTCACGGTTGGCGATGTCATAATTGCGCTCTGCATCGGTCAGCTTTTTAGAAAAATAGGCGCAAGGATGTAACTTAGGAGGAGTTCCATAGTACTGTGACAACACCGCACCCAGGCCCACTTCGGAAGCATCTACCTCCACCACAAACAGCTTGGAGGGGTCTGGTAACCTTAGAACTGGGGCTGTAGTGAACAATGATTTTAAATTCTCAAAAGCCACTCTGGCTGTGGCGGTACAGCGTAGGTATTTAGGATTCCCCTTAAGTAGGCTGGTAAGCGGTGCAGTGACAGTACTACCTTAATGAACCTGCGATACAAGTTCGCGAACCCTAAGAACTTCTGTAACTCCTTGACACTTGTGGGCTCAGGCCAATAAGTGACTGCCTTGATTTCGTCCATTGCCACCCTCCCTGGGTCTATCTGATAACCGAGAAATGAGAGTTCCGAGAGCTGGAACTCACATTTCTCAGCTTTCACATACAGCTCATGCTGTAGCAGGTGATGGACCTTTCGAACATGACCCACATGTTATGAAAAATTCTTTGAATAGATGAGAATGTCATCCAAATAAACTAACATTTTTGTAGAAAGTCCCTTAGGACATCATTTATGAAGGCTTGAAAGCATGATGGGGCATTTGCTAAGCCGAACGGCATTACCGAGTACTGGTAATGGCCAGAGTACTAAAAGCAGTCTTCCATTCGTCGCCTGCTTGAATTCGTACAAGATTGTATGCACTCCATAAGTCAAGCTTTGTGAAAATGTTTGCCCCACGGAGTTGCTCGATGGCCTGAGGAAGAGGGGACGGGAGTACTTTACTTTGACTGCATTGAGCCCACGGTAATCAATGCAGGGTCTTAACCCCCCCTATCCTTCTCTATTAAAAAAAGATGCTGGCTGACGCTGGAGACCGGGACTGGCGAATGTACCCCTGCCGAGCGCCGCAGACACAAGCTTCCATAGCCTTGGTCTCTGCTTTAGAGAGGATAGATTCTGGACTGAGGCAGTTTATTCCCTCCAGCAGGAGATCAATGGCACAGTCCCAAGGTCTATGTGGAGGAAGACGGGCGGCCTTGGACATGCTAAAGACCTCAATTAAATCTTGATATTGTTTGGAGATTTGGACTGGACTGTCAGCAAAAGGACTTTCTACAGAGGTTGTTCTAAGCTCCACTGTCTTTCTATGTAATTCACAGGTGGGAGCCCATTGTCTGATACACCCCTCTGTCCAGTCCACCACAGGATTATGTATTCTAAGACATTGCAAACCCAGAACCACAAGGGGCTCCGGGTGTTCTAAAACATAAAACCTTAGCTTCTCAGTATGATTTGGTTCTATTTCTATGCTTAATGAGTTTGTGGTCAAGTGAACTGAGCTTCCTGTTAATAACGTGCCATCCAAGGCCCTCACTGGAATAAAGCCCGGCAACTTCTCCACCGGGATGTGAAAGGATGAAATCACAGCCCTGGACATGAAATTGCCCGCTGATCCAGAATCTAGTTAGGCAGAAAGATAAATAGCAAGGTTAGTACTCAGTAATCTGACTTTTATCAAACATTGAGGATCCTGAGTGGAAGTTAAAGAAATCGTTAAAGGAGAAGGGTTGACCTGAAGCTTGATGAGTGGGCAGGTTGCCACAAGGTGTCCACTGCCCCCCACAGTACAGGCATAAACCTTTTCTTCTTTGTTGTTTCTCTTGCGGTGTCAGTTTGTTTCAGCCCAGGTCCATTGGTTCTTTTGCTTGTCCCTCGGATACAGGAACGGAAGTGCGATGTATTTGTCCCGACGCTTTTGATTACCTCTTTGTTGTGAACTACCTACTTTGGATCGGTGATGTTGATCTAGCTTAATGATGAGCTGAATGAGTTGGTCCAAGGAACATCCCTCGTCTCTGCATGTTAGCTCCAACTGTAGATCTGAATTCAGCCCTTTCCAAAAAACTGCTGTCAGAGCGAGCTTGTTCCAGCCACTCTGTGCCGCCAAGATCCAGAACTTGATCGAGTCACTTCCCTGTTTCAGAGTTAACAAACGTGAGCTACTGCTTTTCCCATGATCAGGGTAATTGAATGCCCTCTGAAACTTGTTTCTGAACACACTATATTCAGGGATTTGTGATTTGTTCTCAGACCAAACTGCTGTAGTCCAATCTAAGGCTCGACCTGTCAATCTTTGTGTCATGAAGGAAACTTTCTGCACGTCTGTCATAGTGGGGTTCTCAGCAAAATACAGATCACACATCAAGAGGAAGTTCCTGCATGCAGCTGGGTCCCCCCTATACCTTTTCGGCAGCGATGAAGCGTCCAGGTTATTGGGCGTCATCATCTGTCACGTCAGTCAAGGGAGTTTGGACACTCAGGCAGGTCTCCAACTTTAAATCGATAAGGTTTCTTTAATTAATTCAGATTCAAGGACTTCACAACAGAAAATCACCAAATACATAAACTATAATACACAACTATAACTTCAACTTGACTCTTAATCCATCTAGGGCTGTGGAGGCTGGGAACTTTTCTTGCTCACAGTCCACTCGTGCTCTGGCTCAGGGAGACCACTCCTGTGTGTTCTAGTTCATCCCTGTGACACATACACACAAAAGCAAGACAAGTGAGGCACACTGGTACTTTTCTGATTGCGGCTGACGCATCTGGCGGTGCCGAAGACAAATCCCGTAGCCTGTAGAAGTCAGCCAGTCCTTTACAAGGGCACGAAAACACAGTTTCCTTTCCAGCCTCCAAAACAGCTACTCCTCAAATGCTGCCGAAGGAGCTTGGTGACCACACACAGAACCTTGGGATCAGCGGGCTTATAAGTACACAGACATCCTAGAACATCCAATCATACGACACAGACACTTAACGCACTAATACATTTTATTTAAACTAAACACAAGACAGGTGGACCTTTTATCAGGTGCTTAGCTGGTGTTTACCTGAGCTGACTAGTCACCTGATGATACACACCCACACACACACATACCTACCACATGCCCAGAGCTGTGACCTAGTACTCAAGGGAGGAGCTATGTTGGGGGCATATCGAGGGGCACTAGATCTGACAACAATTAATATGTAGCATACACGAGTTAATGACAGTGAAAGATACCACATTCACACAAACTAACTAACTATAATCTGATTATGATTAAAATTTTATAAACTAATTCATGAATAGAAATGGCTGGAATATGCCTTTTTCTCCAGTGTAGCCTCAGCATAGTGAGGATCTTTCTGTAGAGAAACTTGATTCATTTGTTAGTGTGTCACTTTTTAAAAGGAGAAGTTGAAGATGAGAATTCCAGGCATACAATGTATGCATTCATGATCCTACTAGTGTGGGTTCGTGCAATTATCTTTACTTTTCAGGAACTACAGTTTTTGTAGGAGCTGTCATAACTAAAGAACAGCTGTTTATCTACTTGCCTGTACAACAGCATCGACTTCTGGCTAGCAAAGATGTAAACAGCTTAATTTGACTGAAACAGCCTGACCAGGTTGATCTCAAGGTCTAAGGTCAGTGTCATACTTGATTTTCACTACAAGCACACTAACATTCAAGATACTTGGCCCATGTCTCATGTATGTATATACATTGCACACAAAATTAAATCAATGTGATGTATCCAAGAGATGCAATACCAGCATAAATGTTGAGGGGGGTCAGTATACCACAATGAGCCATGATATAGAAGCAGCAAACTGAAATCAGCGGTGGGTGTGCAATTTTATCAGTGGGCCTGCATGGTTTTCTATTTCAAACAAACTGGAAAACTATTGATTTTGCTTGTTTAATCTGTTGTTGACCTTGTTGTTCAGAAGTAGTAGCCAAGTAGATTTTTAACCCTCCAGTGTGATATAAACATGTAGGTCTAGGCTGACAGTGGAGATTCTATTACAGGTTGATATGGATGTGTAAAGGTTAAGATCACTCCCTTGACCCTCATGCAACATTGTGTGCTATTGGAATAGCATCTCTTTGGCTTCAGAAAGCTTGACAGCATGTGTTTAGAAGAAAAGGGAAACTCATATATGTACCCAGTTCAATCAAGCAATGCTGGTGTGCATTTTCAAACACTGAATACTTTTTTTTCTGAAGACTTATTTGATAAGGAGTGGCAGCTTTAATGTCTGTACAGTCTTCTTACTAATGTGATCAATAAGTAGAGTCACTTGTGGGAAGAAGCTGCCCGGGCTAAGAAGGCCACTAATATTTTCTTTTCCAAAGGCCAAGTCTTATCTTGACACCCAGTTACTCAATGTCTATTCTCTGATTCATTCTGAAATTTCACTTTATTGTCATGGAAATACTACTACTACTACAACTAATAATAATAATAATAATAATAATAATAATAATAATAATAATAATAATAATAACACGCGTGCCATTATACAGCAGTTAATGTACTCATAAAACTAAACATTTAGATTATTCAATGTCTATGCTCTAATTAATTCTGAATTTTCATCTATATGACTTTCTTGTCATGGAAAAATAATAACAATAATATTAATAATAATATACATGCCATTATATAGCAGTTAATGTGTTCACAAAGCTAATTAACATTTAGAAAGTCTCTGTTTTGCTAGTACAGTTGTCTTTCATCAGAACTTATTAAAATAAAATGGATCATTAAGACATGATTTGACAGTCAGTCTATCATTTAATTATGTTTTCTTTTTTACTTTGATTAATGACACATTACTGAAGGATTTAAGGACCATAAGTGAGGACTATTATACAGCTTTAAAATCTAGCTGATTAATGGATGAAAGGGCTTCTTATTCCAAATATGTCTTTGGTGCCATAAAAACCACATATAAAATCACTTTGCTATAATGCGTGATAAAACTGACTGCTGTTTCGGTTAATTTCCTCTAACTCTGAATCAGAATCAGAATCGTATTTATTGCCCAAGCATGTGTGCAAGCACATACAAGGAATTTGATTCTGGTTGATGGCGTCTCTTAAGTACAACAGTATAAAACAGTAATAAGTAAAGATACAATGAAGAATATACTAAACAATATAATATACAATATATACAATCTACAATACGAATATTCAATATATATTTAAATATACGATACATATTAATTTATGTATGTAAATATTATGTGTACATGTAATATGTTTATACTATATA
>JBBJLS010078672.1:0-26078 GCA_037577275.1 Bryconaethiops microstoma
GCTAACTGTGGTCTGCTTAATAATGTGGAACGTCCTTCTTAAGTAGTTTATCCTTTAATTGGGCACACCTGGTAAACAAATTGTCACAGGTGTCTAAAATTTCTTCCCGTGATCCAAAGAGCCCGGACACACAATGCCATCCATGAGTTTAATTGAAAACCAAAAAATCACATTTTTAAATAGAATTTACATAATAATTTGGAACAGGGTGTATATCCTAATGCAAAGTCATTAAAGTCCCTGTTGGTGTAATGGTCAGGCATCCCATTACTTTTGTCCATATAGTGTATGTTGACTTGTGGGCATTTATATTGTCCATCATAAGAATTTACAAGTTTTTAGACATAAGTTTCTTCTGAAATCAAGAAGATCATGTTCAGCCACAACAGTAGGTACTAATGTTGGACGTATAGTTCTGGTACATGGAGCGCGGAACCATTATAGCAGCTGCAAGGGGACTGACTCCATATTGAAGTCTGTGTATCTGAATGCAGTGTCATTAAAGTCCCTGTTGGTGTAAGGGTCAGGCATCCCAATACTTTTGTCCATATTATATAGACAAAAGTAATGGGACGCCAACCCCCCGCATAAATAGAAGGATTTTTTTTTTAAATCTGCGTTAACAGCAAACTAAAAAGCAGTGAACGGCGAGTGTGTAGGAGAGCAAACACTGGTTTTAGACTTTATGTTTTTATTTGTTGAAATCAGATTTTACTAATACACCCTAAATTCTAAGGCAGTCTGCCAGCAGAAAAATTGGTGGGCATCAAGGGCAAGCAAAGACCCTCAGTTTTTATCACCTGATGTTAGTCTATCTGATACTTATGGTAGTGTGATGGTATGGTGATATCATGGTGGAATACTCAGCTGATGGTGAGGTATACCATAGAAATTTATGAAATTTTTGTTATAGTCTGTGAATATAGATCCTTCAGTATGTCAAGCTGTCAAGTACAGGCATGTCAAATCAGAATCAGAATCAGAAAACCTTACACAATAGGAAATATGACCATATCTGGGGCTTTATGCATATAATCAGTCAAAGTAGCTAAACTGAAAACTCAACCAATATTGGATAGAAGGTGATCTGAATGTGGGGCTAGATGTGAAGGTGGGGCTAGAGAGTGGTCTGTCAAAGAAAGAAACCCTTAAACACATTGGAATCATCAATTATTAATTTGATGGGCATCATTCAGTAGTGTTAAAGTATTAGTAAATTTTTAACATCTAATAGTGGCACAGAGAGCGGGAGATAGGGGAAAGAAAAAGAGAGGGAGGGAGAGAGAGAGAGAGAGAAAGAGAGGGAGAGAAAGAAAGAGAGAGAGAGAGGCAGAGAGAGAGAGAGAGAGAGAGAGAGAGCGAGAAGTGGTCTCACTCATTGATGTTCTGGGGAAGGAGCTGAGTGGTCAGTCCATCAGACTGTAGAACAGTTCAGTGTGAAAAAGGGCCTTCTCTCCCCTGCCAGGTGGCAGAGGGAGCTTCCTCTCTTCTCTGCAGACCCTGATGGATGCATGGACAGGTAGGTGGCTTTTGCGTATAGGTGGGCAGTGTGGTGATATTCTATTGGATTGTGATAGATGAAGCTTTTCTGACCGAATTTATATCATCAGTACTTAACTAACACTGACTAAATGCATATTTTGTTATAGAAAGCATAATTTTTTATTTTCATTAATTGTCATTCATTTTGTGCAGACTTACCCACGCCTAGGTTTATAAATGATATGCTCACACACACTCACATGCGCACACACACACACACACACACACACACACACACACACACACACACACACACACACACATGGACAAATTAAAAACATCACAGTAAAGTCAGGCTTGTTAATGGCTCAAACTACTTTTATTAACTACGTGATATCTATGTCTATATTTTAGTTAAAAGTGTTTTGTTCATTGCATTAAGCCTAGAAAAAAATAGCTGTTTTTTGTTTGTTTTTTTCTGATCCTTATCGTGTGTGTGCAGGTGTATTGTGAATATAGTGTTCATCTGACACAAGCAGAAGTAGCTGTGTGTGTGTGTGTGTGTGTGTGTGTGTGTGTGTGTGTGTGTGTGTGTGTGTGTGTGTGTGTGTGTGTGTGTGTGTGGACATAGAATGCCAAATCCTGCATTAGCACAGTAGTGCTGGTTGCACCAATGTGCTTCTCCTAGAGTTCACGATGAACCAGAATTTTGGCGTTTCCATATGGTAATGAGGGCAGGTTCACTGTTGCTCTCACAGTAATATCTGAGATATCTAATAGTATCAGTAATATCCCAAAAGAAACCCAATTGATCTCATAGTTATGGAGTGAAGCTATCAAAGCATGCTGTCAATGTTTTTGGAAAATTTTGGTAATCACTCACCGTGCGTCAACATCTATCAATCCATTCACTGTCTGAGCCGCTTAACCAGCAGTCAGGGTGAAAGGCAGAGAAACAACCTGAACAGATTACGAGACCATCACAGGATACATACACAGACAAACACACTAATACACACTCACACTAAGGGGCAATTTAGCATCTCCAGTTCACTTGACTTCTTTGTACTGTGGGGGAAACCCATGCAGACATTGGCAGAACATGCTGACTCCACACAGAAATGATCTTGGTGATCCCAGCTGATAATCGAACCCAAGACCTTCTTGCTGGGAGGTGATGGTGCTTACGATCCAATATCTTTAATTATGCCTCACATCCCTATTCAGTCAGATTAGAGGAAGCATATCATCGCTGTGGGAACAAAACCCTCAGTAACTTTAAAACAGTTTGACATTTCAGTATAAGTAAAGGTAAAAACATTCTCTTTTAAGTAATCCTGGGTGATTTCTACTAGTCTGTTCCTCATGCAAATTAGACACAGTGGAATAGCAGCTGCCATTTCCAAATTATGTCAAATTGCAAAAAACAGGGAGATATAAAGGCTTCCTCAATGTAATCTGCAGTTCAAAGTCAATACAACCTCCTTGATTCATTGGTTTTTTTTTTAGTTTATGAATAATGTGGGCCACACACAGACTGCTTCGCTTTCTGCCATTCATTACAAGCTTCCTTCACTTGCATGTGATCAATCAGTACAGTGTCCATTCAGCATTGCCTTAATGAATGCTCATTGATCTTCTGAACTGCTTGTGGGTTTTACAGCAGTGCCTTTCCTGCTTCCCCTCTCTCGTGTGGAAGTGCTGACCCCATCTAATTGACACTGTTTACAGAGCGGATGGCCTCCTTGCCCTCGTCATTAGCACAAATGAAAAGCGGAGAGAGTAATAAGGGACTGCTCATGGCCGACCCAGCAGGAACTCAGCCTCGTCCCTGTGCACGTGTTTCTGACAGCACTGGTACTGTTCTGAAATGGCCACACATCTCGTGTTCTTCTGTAAGATAAAAGAGCCTTGGCCTCCTCATGGTTTATGTTGGTGTGAAGAATGATATTGGCATCACATCAGCATCAGCAGATATAATTATTTTAAAGAATTATCAGTAATGGACAGATATGACATTTGACCAATATTTCAATACTCGTTTTTCTTTCCAAAATTGTTGTGGAAGAAAATAGAGGAAATGCCCCCTTTAAAGCATCGTCAATGTACTGCAGAGCTAAACCGTATTTTTGTATGAGTGTGGCATGTACACGATGATGCATCAGCCAACACACAATTAGGGGAAAAAAACTATAGCACAAAAAAGGCAACTATCAAAGGAAAAACCTGTCACACCTGGTTCAAAAAGCCATTTTAAACGTGGTTCAAAAAGTCATTTTAATAAATTTTACCATGCGGCGCTCTACGTCTCGGCTGTAGTCCGGGAAAGGAAAAGTGGAGGGGGACAAAACAAATGATTTTGAAAAGTGGGTTCTGGCGCCCATGCATTTAAAAATTAAAAAAAGTATTCTAAACTTTTAATCCATACTACATTTGTGTTTTTGTAAGTACACTCTTAAAAATAAAGGCCTCCAAATGGTCTCAGCATTACGTTTACATTTACAGCATTTAGCTGATGCTTTTGTCCAAAGCGACTTCCATTCCCCAACTACAGGGGGCAGTCTCCCTGGAGCAACTTGGGGTTAGGAGTCTTGCTCAGGAACCCAGTGGTGGTGTGCTGAAGGTAGGATTCGAACCCATGACCTCTTGGTCCAGAGGACCAAGTGCAAACTCCGTTATTTGGTGATAAGATGACAGCGTGGAAGTAGCTGGAAATAACTTTTTTACCAAGAAAGCCATCAGTCGAGCTTGGCATTTACAATCTGTATTTGAGCAAGAGGGGTACAAATGTATCAGTCAGAGCAACAGACATCGCAGCTGGGCTTCAGTCTGCACTTCTGCAGATGATTTGTAAGGTCAAACAAGAAAAATGCATTAACGACATTAAGAAAAACTATGGCATTAATGAATTACTGCATTAACATGTTACCTTTGACAGCACTAATTATGTTATTATATTTAGTTTAGCATTACAGTTTGACCTGAAACTGCTGCCTGGAGGAGAGCACCCAAATTCTGTGTGCAGCTAATGGGGGACTCCTGTCTGATCATGCCTGCTGATTTGTTCAGCCTGGCCTGCATTATTCTCTGCAGATGGACTGTCCATGATACATGAGATTGCAGAGTTTAAGAAGGTGTTGCATTTGCTGCAGCCTGTATTTTGTCATCCTCATCCAAACATGGAAATGTTTTATTCACTAATTACTGCTCTGCCTGAAGTCAGAGGTTCTGTGTGGGTGTATATTCTCCCACAGTTTGTGTCAATTCTTCCAGTCTGATTTTATTGTTACTCTGGGGAAAAGGGAGTTTTTTTCTTGTTTCATTTCATTTTGTATCTGAGGACCTGAATGTATCCGAGTAGTGATTTAGACACTGGCACTGAGTAATGAGTCACACAGTGAGTTTAAAGTGGACTCCTCACCACAGTGAACATGATAAGAGTGATTCAGAACACGCTTCCAAATGCCAGATTTCTGAGGGCCTGCAGCATGTCATGTTTTTAGTGGAGTCATTTTCTTTTTAGCTCATTTACTGTGAGAGTTTATCAGCATTAATACATAATTGTTTTAATATGACAAAGCCCTGAATGTAAACTGTGAAAAAAAACTTACCAGAGTGGCCTAATATTTTGAGTTCACTAAACCTCTAATAGTAAACTACATAAAAATCTGTGTTTTACATTCTGTTAATTTGTTATTTTGGGGAACTAAACATTTTAGCGCTGTTGCCGCACAGCAAGAAGGTCCTGGGTTCGACTCCCGGGTTGGGTGCAGGGTCTTTCTGTGTGGAGTTTGCATTTTCTCGCCGTGACTGTGTGGGTTTCCTCCCACCACCAAAAACATGCGTCAGTTGAGCACACTAAAGGTGTGACTATGAGCGTGAATGGTTGTCTGTCTTTGTATGTGGCCCTGTGATGTGCTGGCGACTGTCCAGGGTGTACCCGCCTTCTCCCATAGCAGCTGGGATAGGCTCCAGCCCCATCCACCCCCCCACCCCCCCTGAATGCAGGACAAAGGGAGAGAAAATGGATAGATGAAATATATGAAAAAACAAAATAATATCTCAGATGTAATATCGTATGCATGGAGTAGTGTATAGATAATGCACTGTATGTAATAGCTATACAATACAGCATTTAAAGCAATTTAAACACAAAAGCTGTCTGATTCCTACCACAACTGCTGTGAAAAGTTGTGATTCAACAACTGTGAATGATATTTTTACATCTTAATTATAGAGTTATGCAGAAATTTAGAAAAATTCCCGTTTAATGAGACCATTCTAGACCTTAGTATAGAAAACGTACTTGATTTCACTGCAGGGATTTGTTTGTATGAATACAGCATTGTCTTTCACTTTACTATTTTTCGGTACACTGTGTATATATCATTATTTTATTTATGTGGGACTGACTGAATCAAGTAAATCTAAAGTGCTGTTTTATTCCATTCATTTCAGCCAGTTCTAAAAAGCTGTTATTTACACTTGTGATTTATGTGACTGGCTCAGTGTGTGTGCCTTTCAGTGGAAAAGCACACATCCTGCCTCCCGTCCCACCTTGCTGCCTGCCCCTGATGTTTATGGACTGTGATTTTTCCCCTGGGCACATGTTCCTGCTCTCTATGTTATTAGCAAGGCCCAGGGGAGCATCCACTGGGCCAGAAAATACAGAGGCTTGGGAGGGTTCCATGTACATACAGCCTGAATGTGGAGTATCTTTCACCACAAATGACAATCCACACTTTATTTTAATTTAGAGATCCAGTGTGGCATACTGATAGTACAGTCTACTACAATTAAGGCTCCTTAATGGCTCTTGGCTTGGACATAAAATCTGTCTCATGTAAAGTGTGAATTTTCTCAAAAAGTGTCATTTACATCTTACATTTTTGTATCAAACATTTTTCTATACTTTTAATGAACCAATAGAATCATAACTCTTGACATATAAATAATTTCTATTCGGATTGGCTGCCCCATATTGTACTTCACTATAAAGGCAGTCCAGGCTGAAACAGTCATTACAACTTCTATGTGAATGGTGCAGGCCACATAGACATACAGTGGTGTGAAAAAGTGTTTGCCCCTTTCTGATTCCTCATTTTCTCATACTGAAATGTGTCAGATCATCAAACAAATTTAAATATTAGTGAAAGACAACACAAGTAAACACAAAATGTGTTTTTTAAGTGAAGTATTTTATTATTAAGGGAGAAAAAAAATCCAAACCTACATGGCCCTGTATGACAAAGTGATTGCCCCCCCTGTTAAAACATGACTTAACAGTGGTTCATCACACCTGAGTTCAATATCTCTAGCCACACTCAGGCCTGATTACTGCCACGTAGGGCTGAAACGATTATTTGAGTAACTCGAATAATTCGATTACAAAAAATCTTTGCCTCAAGGCTTTGTTTAATTTATGTCACCAAAGTCCTTCTATTTAAAAAGTCTCTGCTATCGTATCACTCCCGCTTTGGAGCCTACTGCGCAGCTCCGGTCTCTGTTGTAACTGACGCGGATTTTAAAGTTTAAAGATGGCGCTTTTATTTTGCTCTCTATGGAAATGGCAGAAAATGAAGATCGTAAAAGGCAGAAAAAGTGTGGGACCATTTTACATTGCGTAAAGCGGACAACATAGCGCAGTGTAGCCGCCGGTGCTGCTCAGCGTCTTACTGTGCTCTTAGCGTGTTTGTACTTCTGTTTTTAGTCGCTAATTATAACTTACTAGTGAGTTAACTTAACGTTTTGCACCATTATTAAATTATTTCCGTCAGTCAACAACGTCATTAGCCCACAGACGAGTGGAGACTGGTCCGATAAACGGTAAGTTTCAGTATGGAGTTTGGTGAGCAGCTTCTCTAGACGGAGTGCGGCATGTTTAGTTCAGTCCCTCTCTCTTTCACTAGCACTAGCGTAAAGTTTACTTGTGTGAAGTATATGTTAGTTACGTATCTGGTGGAGAAGGTTTCAGAGTTAGAGGAGCACATCCAGACTTTAACTGGGTTAGGAGATGAGAGCCAGGTGTGTTGCTAGCCAGTCCGGGTGCCTTAGGGGAAGATGGCTCGCCCCTGACTCCGGCTGTAGAGCCCCCACAGCAGGGCAATTGGGTTTCTTCACCCCTCCGTAGAGGACAATGTGGGAGGTTTTTGGCTAATAACTCTAGATCCCAATGGGCTAAAAGGTCTCACGGAGACTTAGCAGCCTGTGGAGCTTAATACGTCTGAATGCTTGCCCAACGGAGCGTGGTGGTTTGCGTGCCCGCTACTCCGGTTCTCCGTGGTGGAGAGCTTCATGCTTGGTCTCGTTGGGAAGGTCTCCTGGAGACCTGTCAGCCCGTGGCTGAGTGCTTGTCCTGTGGAGCAACGCAGTTCGGAAAGTCCGTGCTCATTTTAAGAGGCCTTTCGGGTTGCATAACACCCTATTGATATAGTTGTTTAAAAACACAAAAGTATGAATTATCCGATTACTTAATTAATCGTTGAAAAAAACGACAGAATACTCAATTCCAAAAATATTCCATAGTTGCAGCCCTGCTGCTATACCTGTTCCCAATCAAGAAATAACTTAAATAAGACCTGCCTGACAAAGTGAAGTAGACCAAGAGATCCTCAAGAGCTAGGCATCATGCCAAGATCCAAAGAAATTCAGGAACAAATGAGAAAGAAAGTAATTGAGATCTATCAGTCTGGAAAAGGCTATAAAGCCATTTCTAAAGCTTTGGGACTCCAGCGAACCAGAGTGAGAGCCATTATCCACAAATGGCGAAAGCATGGAACAGTGGTGAACCTTCCCAGGAATGGCCGGCCGACCAAAATTACCCCAACAGCGCAGCGACGACTCATCCAAGAGGTCACAAAAGACCCCATAACAACATCCAAAGAACCTCAGGCCTCAGTTAAGGTCAGTGTTCATGACTCCACCATAAGAAAAAGACTGGGCAAAAATGGCCTACATGGCAGAGTGCCAAGACGAAAACCACTGCTGAGCAAAAAGAACATTAAGGCTCGTCTCAGTTTTTTGGGGAAAATACTCTGTGGAAATACTCTGAGACAAAAGTTGAAAGTTGAAAAGATGTGTCCCATTATATCTAGGTCTGTGGCTGTTTTGCTGCTTCAGGACCTGGAAGGCTTGCTGTGGTAAATGGAACCATGAATTCTGCTGTCTACCAAAAACTCCTGAAGGAGAATGTCCGGCCATGTGTTCGTGACCTCAAGCTGAAATGAACTTGGGTTCTGCAGCAGGACAATGATCCAAAACACACCAGCAAGTCCACCTCTGATTGGCTGAAGAAAAACAAAATGAAGACTTTGGAGTGGCCTAGTCAAAGTCCTGACCTGAATCCTATTGAGATGCTGTGGCATGACCTTAAAAAGGCGGTTCATGCTCGAAAACCCTCCAATGTGGCTGAACTACAACAATTCTGCAAAGATGAGTGGGCCAAAATTCCTCCACAGCGCTGTAAAAGACTCATTGCAAGTTATCGCAAACGCTTGATTGCAGTTGTTGCTGCTAAGGGTGGCCCAACCAGTTATTGGGT
Source organism: Bryconaethiops microstoma (assembly GCA_037577275.1). NCBI lineage: Eukaryota > Metazoa > Chordata > Actinopteri > Characiformes > Alestidae > Bryconaethiops > Bryconaethiops microstoma. The sequence goes on from JBBJLS010078672.1 coordinate 9,023, forward strand.
TTAGGGGCAATCACTTTGTCACACAGGACCATGTAGCTTTGGATTTTTTTTCTCCATTAATAATAAAATCCTTCACTTAAAAACCACATTTTGTGTTTAATTGTGTTGTCTTTGACTAATATTTTAAATTTGTTTTATGATCTGACGCATTTAAGTGTGACAAACATGGAAAAAAATGAGGAATCAGGAAGGGGGCAAACACTTTTTCACACCATTGTATCTAAACAAAGCAATTAGCTAGCTAGCAGGGATAACAGGCTGCTGAACGATGTGGTAACGATGTGTCTTTAACACTTGGTTGCTTTGAGCCTTGGGAGAGGATATGAACTCACACCCTGCTTCTATTGTATTGATTAGAGTCACAAATAGAAAACACATCAGTTTATCCTCTTAGACACTGCATATAGAAATACCAATTACTGTAAATACCTAGTTCAACACACAGCTGCAGCAATGAAATAAATGGACTAGGAGGAAATAGTCCTCTACAGTAGTTATTCTGCAACACGTACTTTCAAATTTGCTATTATCATGCACACTCAGAGATGAGACAATCTCTTTTAATGAGCTTCCACACTAAAACCACTGAGGAACTATAAACAGGATGGAAGAAACAAAACAAAGAGCTATAGGACCTAACGGATTTGGAAAGTTCAAGGTGCTACACCTCCGACTCAGAGAAAACCTCACACACAGATGTTTATGCAAAGGTGCATCAGCGGGCTTTGTTGACCTTTAGTGAATTTAGATGAGGGGGCCATTATCGGGGCATTGTGTGCGATTTATGTACCAAAAATAGTCATAATCCATTTTTTTTATTCCTAACAAGGTGTTTTTGTAACTATGATTTATAGATTGATAAACTTGAATAATCTTTGTTCTGCCCAGTATTGTCTGCCCAGTATTATACTTCATTCTGGTTTCCTTATAACTTTAACATAAATGGCCATGGTTACCCTGCCATAACCTGAATGAATGGATATAATGGAATATAAATGCAACATGATGAAACCAATGAATGCAAAATGGGATGCCTTACAGCTTTCTCCCTGCATATGGACTGTATGTACTAGGGAGTGTGAGGTACATTTTGTACTTTTTGCACCATTATACAAAAAAAAAGAAAAAAGATTCCCTTCAAATAAACACTCTGGCTTTTTTCAGACAGTTCTCTACAGGTCGCATCTGTCAGTTACCGTATACAATATTTTGATGTGTTTATTTGTATTTAGTAAAAAGACAGAAACCTTGTTGATTAAAATAAAAGCATTTATAATTAAGTGAATGAAGCAATAGGCCATTGGCTTCTGCTAAAAGTGCCTTTGGAGACACTGGGTTTTTTCTTTTCCTTAAACATAAGAAAGAGCTCTGAGACAAACCAAGCAGCAGGAATAGCTTTACTTTCTGACCCTGCATGACATTACAAATCCAGCGTCGTTGCAGAGGCAAAATCCAGTCGACAAGACTGACAGGATATTTCAAGATGTTTCGTATAAATATCAAGGATGTTTACACAGAAATGCTTTACTAGCACTGCAGCAGAGGAGAGATAGGTTACACCCTGCAGTGTCTACCCACTGCAAAGAAACTGGTTATAATTCAGCCTGAGTATCGAGCAACAACTTCATATGACTGCATTGGAAAAGAGCACGCTGTTAGAAACCAGGATGAGGAGAGTAAAAGCTGTTAATACTTCATGAAGAACACTGTACAGAGACTAACTGTGGAGCCCTTCAGCAACAGTTTTATCGTTCTTAATTGACTTTCAACAAGAGATAAACAGGCGCTGACTGTTTTATTGCATTCCTCAGGAGTCTGTTACCATAATATGCTTTGATTTAGGTTTAGAAAGATGTAAAAATGCACTGCATTCACTATTCTTAAACCAACAAATAGCCAAAAGAGGGCTTATGCTGCTCCAGTTAAAGGGCCAATATTATGGAGCATTTACTCCTTGTTCCATACAGCCAGTATACGCAAAACAGTCTGCTTTCTTCACCAAGGTTGTGATGTCATGATTATGCACACTTATGATATTTAAATGGTTTTATGTACCAAAAAAATCAAAACTATTTGTTAAATTACTATTTTCCAACTTCTCCTTAACCTTCAGAATTGAACAGGCTGTTTTCGTTATTGTTCTTACGTAAAATATCGCTACTCTGTATTGTGCCTCTTTCAAAAACTGTCAAATGATGAAACATCCTTTAATCTTTTCAGAGTGAATGGGCATGGCTAAACTACCTTTGGCTGAACAGGACTATTTATAACAATGGAAATGATACGAAAATGACACTTAATTTTTAGACACAAAGAGAGGTTGAAAAATAAAAATCAATATACGGTTATACGGATATATACGGTTTGTAAAATGAATCGAAAATGTAAACCACAAGTCCTTTAATTCTAGCTCAAGCCATGTTTTACAGTAGGAAATATGAGCAGAAATGGAACCTACCACAGTCTCTAAGTGCTGCACCACCTGCATGCCGTTGTGGTTGTCTCTCTCCAGCACCACCACGGTCAGCTGGGTCTTCTCCACCTCTCGGTTTAGCGTTGAAATGATGTTCTCCATGATCTGCAGCCTCTGCTGCAGGGCATGCAGCTGCTGGCCCACCTCCAGCTCAGCCTGGTCATCATGCAGACTCAGGGCCTTATCATTGGCCCCCATGTCCGCACCGTCTGTCTCCAGCTCTCTGTCAGGCTCAGGGCTGAGGGGGGCTGCATTCTGGCCTTGAAGGAGCAGGTCCAGAGCCGGGTACTGGACACTCCTCTCGGGTAGAGAAGGCACGGACAGCTGGAGACTGCTGATGGCCTCCAGGAGAAGCTGGAGATGAGCAGCAGTGCTGCAGCTCTCATGCTCAAGGACCTTCTCTGTGTTCCCCTTGGAGGCCAAAACAGTGAGCGATTGTCATCGTCATTGTGATATTATAGAACTGTTCTGAAATTTGATTGACTAATCTTCATTTGAAGCCATTATACTATGTCTCAGTAATTCACTTTGTCTCATGTCTAACAACATCCCCTAAAATCACTGTAATGGATGGCCCCTCGAGGTTGCTTTTAAAAACTGGCAGAATACACACATGATTAACAAGTGATTAATTAGTAAGTGTATGTGCACAGTCTGATGTATGTATATCAGGCAATCAGACTCATTTGTTTTATAATACTTACAGATGACTGAATTCTGTTTAAATATGTCAAGTTACATTGCTTCACAGCTATGAATGAGTAATTTGTTCATAGTGAGAAAAAAGCATTGCAATTATTAGCAATAGTAATACATTATTTATTGAACACAGTATTTTATTATAATGAATCTTGTTGCAATTTTATGGGGACAGTTAACCATTAAAACCTGTGTGTAGTTTACTGCTTTATTATTGTTGTAGGTTCAGTTGTGCAAAAACAAGCTGATTTATCTTTTTATTTCAGTAACCTGCCTTTTGCAATCAAAGGTGATCTACAAATAAAGTCTCTTTTTAATTATTATAATCACAAAGAATTGAAAAGAAAATATGAAAGATTATTCCCTTTCATATCTACACAACTGTCAGTTATTCAGTTTCTCAAATCAGTGCTGATTAGTAATTCTTAAGACCATGTTATTATAAAGTTACCTTAAAAGTGCATCCAACTTCAGAGAAGATACACAACTCTTTCCGCTTAGAAGCTGTCTGCTTGTTGTCCTTTAAAAAAAATTAATGATTATGTTTCACTTTGTTGTCCTAAATGCACATGTACCCAGAAGAACACAGAAGCATACAAGCGCTCTTTCTAAAATTAATTTCCTAAGTAATACTTCAAGAGAAAAAAACTGGCCGGCCCTGGTTAAGGTCCAAAGTTATTAACAAATAATGTATTTATTTATTTATTTTACCTTTGATCGTTTCTCTGCTTTGGCTGGCTTCTTGTCATTTCCACTGGTACATGAATGCTTCTGCATGCAAAAATGTAAGCTTTTAGAAACACACAGAATACAGTGGGGCAAAAAAGTATTTGGCAGCCACCGACTGTGCAAGTTGTCCCACTTAAAAAGGTCTGTAATTTTCAACTGTGAGCGACAGAATGTAAAAAAATCCAGGAAATCACACTATGATTTTTAAAGAATTTATTTGTACAATGGTGCAAAAATAAGTATTTGGTCACCACAGACTTTCAACTCCCTCCACAGATTCTCTATTGGATTGAGGTCTGGCTAGGCCACTCCAGAACCTTGAAATGCTTTTTACGTAGCCACTCCTTCGTCGCCTGGGCGGTGTGTTTGGGTTATTGTCATGCTGGAAGATACAGCCATGTTTCATCTTCAATGCTCTCACTGATGGAAGGAGGTTTTCACTCAAAATCTGACGATACATGGCCCCATTCATCCTTTCCTTAATACGGATCAGTCGTCCTGTCCCCTTTGCAGAAAATCAGCCCCAAAGCATGATGTTTCCACCCCCATGCTTCACAGCAGGTATGGTGTTTTGTGATGCAAATCAGCATTCTTCCCCCTCCAAACACGGCGAGTGGCGTTTATACCAAAGAGTTCTTTTTTGGTCTCATCTGACCACATGCCATTCTTCCAATCCTCCTCTGGATCATCTAGATGGTCTCTGGCAAACTTTAGATGGGCCTGGACTTTAGACATGGACCTTTTGAGCGCTGCAGGATTTTAATCCATGGTGATGTAGTGTGTTACTAATAGTAACCTTTGTTACTGTGGTCCCAGCTCTCTTCAAGTTATTGATCAGTTCCCCCAGTGTAGTTCTGGGCTGTTTCCTCACCGTTCTCAACATCTTTTGTACCCCATGAGGTGAGATCTTGCATGGAGCCCCAGGTCGAGGGAGATGATCTTGTCAGTGATCTTGTATTTATTACATTTTCTCAACAAGCTGCTTGGCTCATCCCAGTCTTGGATGACAGCTCTCTGGTCTTGGCCATGGTGGAGGTTGGAGTCTGACTGTTTGAAGGTGTGGACAGGTGTCTTTTATACAGATAACGAGTGGAGGATAGAAGAGCTTCCTACAGAAGAAGTACCAGGTCTATGAGGGCCAGAATTCTTGCTTGTTTGTAGGTGCTAAATACTTACTTATTGCACCATTATACAAATAAACAAATGAACAAATAAACTCTTTAAAAGTCATACGATGTGATTTCCTGGATTATTTTTTTACATTCTGTCTCTCTTACAGTTGAAGTGTACCTATGATGAAAATTACAGTGGGACAACTTGCACAATCGGTGGCTGCCAAATACTTTTTTGCCCCTATTGTACACACACACACACACACCCTCATTTGCTCTCACATTCCTAAAGAGTATCTGCAAAACCTGCACAGCCAGTCAAATGTTTAGTAAATTCAGTTAAATCTAGAATACAAATTTCAGTCAGGCCATAGTCAGATTAATTTATAATTCATTCAGTTTAATTCATTCAGCTTTTCATTTGATGAAAAGTGACTAACAAGCATTTTTCTGATACAAACACACCAATGGGTGTGAATGTGCACCTGCGCGCACACACACACACACACACACACACACACACTAGGCTGGTTTCAGCCACACCTTAAGGTTGCATTTAAAAGTTCAGGTTTCAGCAACTCTGCACATCACATCGATACAGTCTTGTGTAAAAGTTTTACCACTCACAATCATTTTTTCAACCACCCACAAAGTATTTTCTGTGGGAAATGTTACTTATCACCCTTAAACAAGGTGTTTTTACTGACAACGTTAATGAATAATTTAAATGTATTTGCTAAACAATCATATTGGGCAAAAAAATCCACAAAATAAAACATGTGCTATAACTTTCGCACAAACCACATTTTATGTTTGATTTACTTTCCCCAACATGTTCAACACAAACAGTAATGGTGCAGTAAAATGTGCAGAAGTGCGTTAACTGCAGACATCACGAGGAAAACCACCCAGTCTGAAGCTCTTGCATAAGCCATACTTGGATTGGATTGGATTGTCTGTAAAAATGTTTTAAAAATTTCTGTAGTATGAGTGAGTGCCTAGACCTTGGTGGTGGCCATGGTTGGCTGAAACATTTAATCTATATAGGCTTATAGACTCCAGGACTGGGCTTTGCGAGTGCAGGAGACGTTGCAGCATCAAAACTGCTTCATATATGTTCAGTCTCTCACATTAGATCAGCCAAGGAACCCTGAAATACATTGCAATGGGGGTACCAACTTTCACTGGCTGCACATTTGAGGGGCAAGGTTTAATAAATCTGAACTTTTGCTGTGGTGTGCCCTGCTTGGGTACCAAATAGAGGCTCTGTTAAAAGCATGTGGTTGAAATGCACATGCATGGCTGAAATGTACACTAAACTATTTCAACAGTGATTTATGTTTCTTCGCTTATGCAACACTTCTAAGAATGCAGATTATGAGTACAAACAACGAGTGAGTTCTTGTCAAGTCAAGTCGAGTCAGGTCAAAGAATTTTTACTGCCGCTTCAACCGCAAACCACCACACTTTTTTTGGTAATTTCCCTGCTCAGAGACACCTGGCTCACCTCGCCAGTTAATTGTCAGGTTTAGTTAATGCGTTTGAGGAGAAGAACCATCAAACCATGATGGACATCGCCAAGGTTACATTCCAAGAGCACCCGTGTAGAGTGAAAAATACTCATTATACTCATTAGCCTTAAAGAAAATGTAAAGGTAAACCCGTATCCGTACTGTACAGATTACACTGAACTCTCGCAGTGCTAGAATGTAAATATCGATGTTACCCCTGTATAGACTGTACTGTAAATTATGCACGCATGTTTTCTCTGGTATGTGATGTTGTTTTCTTTGGTATAAGCAGGTAAATACAGTAATAAATGAATTTAATTTACAGTGATTAAAATACGGGGCTTTAAGAAGAACAAAATGAAAAACAAGAGAACACTCGAGACGCTCCACGGGGGAAATTCTGGACTGCAGCGTCACAGTGCAGCAGCCAAACAGCAGCAAGGAGAAATAAATAACGTTCTCGGATTGGCTACTTTCAAACATCCCACCTCTGAGTACAGCTGACTGTGATACCTGACCCTCGTGCGCCACGCCCCTTCAGCCTCGTGCTGGTTGTTTATGTTTGGGGCGGATGTCACAGTCAGCTGTACTCAGGGGGTGGGAGGTTCGAAAATCCGCGATGGACTGAAACAACGAGTGCTGAGTCGCGTGAAAGTGGGGGGTTACTATATACAGTAATGCTAGTCAGAATAATAAAAGCCCCTTCAATCATTTTGTGGGATCTTGCTTTACTTTCTTCCTCCTCCTGCTAATGCTCTCCCGATGTAGAGAAAATATCTGGAAAAAGAGGTAGATCTGGACTACAATGATTTGGCGTGCAATTTCCCAGAGGAGGAGCGAGAAAAACATCAGCAGCGTTTATAAAAAAACAACATAAACAACGAGAGTAGCAACTATGAAAGAAGAAATTGCCCAATGGACACTGAGGACACTACAGTCATGCAGAAGCTCATACAGAGTGAAATGTAAGGAAATTATTTTGAAAAAGTCTTCAAGGCTCAATGCTATCCACATGGATTGGACTGTCTGTGGACTGATTTGAAGACCACTGGCTTATGCTAACATGTGGCTTTTCTCCCTGTGGTCTTTGAGACATAAGTCCGGGGCAGTTGTTGACTGTGTGCTACTTAATGCTGAGATGCTGGTTGAAGGCTGAGGACATCATTAAGTTGTTTTTGTAAAAGTGACCACATCGTTAAGAGACCAATTAAGAGAATAAAATTACAGGCATATTCTAAATACAGCATGTCCTTCACAGACTCTCACAGTCAGCTCCTGACAAAAACAATCTCTGACTGCTTTTTGATGGGTCAACATTATAAGATAACATGAAATAACCTGCACAGCTTTGTCATTTATGCACTAGTGGCTTTTTCAAATCAAATTTGTTTAATTGTAGGGGTTTTGCAGATAAAACACACACACACTATAACATACAGTCCCTATAAAAGAAAGAAAAACATTTCTTAATTTCATCTATTGATCAAAGATGATGGAACAAAAAACAGCAAAACAGAAAAATTGAACAGGAAAAATACATTTTAAGGCAGGCAGGTTAACATTTTTAATGTAAGACATTGAAATACTTTCTTTCCATTACAAAGTCTGAACAGAGCACCTTTATGTGTACACATTCTTTTGAAAATCTTTATGTGATCAAGTAACATAAAGAACTAGAAACTTTTTATCAGCTTTTATCTCCACTGGGGCAGCAGTGGTAAATCTGGGGGGTTCCAAGAAACCCTGGGGGAAATTGGGTGAAGTGTCTAGAGACACAGCGGCAAAGCTGATCTCTAGAGCAGAGAACCGGTTCTGCTCAAGAGAATTTTGAACTGTTCTCCTCCCCTGAGGCTCCACCACTGCCTCAAAATGAATATACAGGCCACACCTCCTAGGTGCGGCTGGGCTTCAGCATTTATTCCTACATGTTAAAGGAGTACACAAATTTTGTATAACAATATAATACATTCTTCAGTCAAATGTATTAGTAATTTGTGAATCTGTAGGACTATTATTTTCTTTTCAGGGGTGGGATTAAGTTAGTTGGTCACTGCATCACATGGTGTCTTCCAGAGATAGTCACCAGTCAATGGGTTCAAGTCTTGATTCCTTAGTGGAGAAATGTAGTTTTTATTAGCTGCAGACATTGCACCGTACAAAGCAACCTTATACTAAAACCTGCCAGTTTCAACACAGGTTTAAACCCCACCCCCCAAAAAAAACCCAGAAAAACTTTAAATCTAGAGGATATAGCTAAAGCTGGCTAGCATGGTAAGCCAGTTGAAAGTTTTATTCAATTTTAAAGAAATGTGATCTGTAATTTGATAAGACTTTAGCCACAGTCACCAACTGTTTTGTTTTAAACACCACATTTAATGGGTGTAGAGCTTTGACTGCCTGTTAACTTAAAGGTTTTACTGCAATTTCTACTTAAACAGACATGATTAATCTCCTTCTCTGAGATTATGACCATGCCTGAGACAAATATCCAGGTTGCTCATACCTGTCACGTCTGGTCCGCTTCAGTCACGCCCCCAACAGCCCCCTTCGTCAGAATATTAGGTGTACCAGCTCTGGGCATGGGTTTGGGATGAGGTAAGTTGTTGTGTGTGTGTGGTCGTCAGAAGTCTTGTATACCCAGGTAAGACAGATGAGCTTCGTTAGCTCATTAGCAGGGTTGCTAGGCATCTGACGACAGGTCCACCTGTCCTGAGTTTTGATTAGGTGTTTAGTGTTTGCAGAGATTGTTGTCCGCGTCGTGTGATTGGCTGTCTGGGTATATGTTTTAGTTTAAAGCTCAGCCGATCTGGAGAATCGGTGTGTGGTCACCGAGGAGCTCCATCTTGCCTCCCCTCGGGTTTGTGAACTGTGTGTGTAAACTCTAACTGAATGCCTGTGTGTGTAGAAGGTCGAGGCTTTCGTGTGTGTGAAGGACTTCCAGTTAAAAAGCCATCGGTCTCTCCAAAGGGTAGTTTGGAGAGACCGCCAGGCGACGTGTGGCTATGCACATCTTCTCATTCGCGACTAGATTGATCGGGCTAAAGATCAGCACATTTAGGGATGGGGAATGACATCATCTGAATTCACAAATCACGAAAGACAACATGCTACTGTGTTTAACCGTCTACCACACTGAACTGTAGAGATACTCTCAAAAGAGTGGTGAATCACAAACTATCTTTACCGAGGTACTGGATTGTGACTGTGAACCTTCTCTCTCTATGTCTCCCTTTCCTTGCTCCTACAGGCTTAAGCAGTGGTTGGTTCCAACTTTGCATTATGCTCCTTGGCTAAAGAAGTATTTGGTACTGGTCCCTGGTACAACAGGTTCAGCAGTTTGGGTTCCAGTTTGGGTTCCCTTCGGAGTGAAGGTCCTCCGGGAACCTCCTTGTGTTGTATTATGTGCAGTTTGCTTTTGTTTGAGCTCTGCGAGATTCTGAACTTGACTTTCCTTCATTAAACCCTATTATTCTCAAAAGCCTGTTCCTGCTTGGGCAGCCTGGATAGAAGGTGATGTGAGCAAGTCATTCAAGCAAGACATGACCTCATATTCAGAGGCATGTGGGCCACACACCTGACAACAGTCGTGAGAAGGGCTGTGGCCAAACAACATTAATCCAGTTTTTAAAGGGCTTTCCTTTAAGCCCCACCCATAAATGTCCTCATCGTGTAACATGAGTTCTAGAAGATACATATAATTTTCAAGATTACCAAATGTACTTTTAGGGGTTTGTTAGACGGTTTCTGAGTAGGTGTTTACCACACAGAGGAAGAAACACTATCATAAGATCCCTTTCCTTTGTCTGTAAAGCTACTTTTTGGTGATACAAGGTTTTGATTTGACAGCGACAATGAATAGGGCCAATAGTCGTTAAGTTGTTTAAGTATGGCCAGGACAATTTCCATTTGTGCCAGAGGGGGCCACAGAGCTTTAGTCATGAAGACTAAACATTCATTTAAAATTTAAAAAGCTAATTATTGACACACTTCAGACAGCATTTTGCTAGCATGGAAGCACGACACATACACTCCCAATGTGGCTTACAAAGGATGTTGCTGTGTGTTAATTAAGGAAATGAATAACGTCCAAATGATATGTTTCAGACTTAAAAACATCCACCAATGTTGTTAATCGGTCCCTTAATAAGTTTAACTCATGCTTATCAATCGCTACTGCTGTCGACCGCATGAGCCAATGTAGTTGAGGTGTCCCTATAACTCCTCCCCCTGTCACACACCCACATAATCTGTTCAATAACCTGCTGTTACTCAGATGTGCAACTTCATTTTGGGTTTAAATCATTTGTGCAATATCTTTATGTGCAATTATCTTATGTGCAATATCACTACTTGTTTCAATATTACTGATCTAGTTCTGATCTCTATTATGTACAATAACAAACTTGGTATAGAGAACAACTACAAACCACTGTTTGTGTTACTAGTCGACTACTAGTAGCAGTAATGTTATTTATCTATAGTATTTATATCCACCTCTCCTACTGAAGCCAGAATTTTTTGTGCATAATATTGAGTATTTCTGCAGAGATTTTATTTGACTTTTATTTTTGACTTTTATATTGTTTCTGTGTTTCTGTGTCTCTTTGTCTGTGCAGTCGAAACACAAGCAATTTCCTCACTAAAGCTTTCCAATTCTGATTCAACAAAATGACACCAAAACCTTGTTAGTCGTGGCGCATCAGACTCTTTCTGAGTCATAACTCTGCAAACCACAGTCTCCAAAAGAACTGACAGCTTAATATCACCAGGCTTGTGAAACCCAGTATCAGACAAAACTCTGGTTTAGTGTGAAGATCAGCATGTGCCTCCTCTGTGCTGTAATAAACGAGTGTGAATCAGAGGATTACCCTCCAACAGACAGCATTACAATACACCCACACTGAGGCATGCTGGGGCAGCGCAGGAGAACACCCCTGTGTTCCTCCAGACGGATAACGATCAGACGAGACATTCTACCTTTCATATAATTTATATTTATCAATAATATTTAAAAAATAAAATAAATAAAATAATAATATTACATCTACACTCATGCAGTTGTGTCCCAGTGTGTATTCAACACTTATTTATATGCATTATTTTATCATAATATAATAATAATAATAATAATAATAATAATAATAATAATAATACAAAAGTTATAACTACCACTACTACTACTACTACTACTACTACTACTAACAGTAATAGTAATAATACATTTACAGTTATACAGTTATGTCCCTATGTGTATTTAACCATGTCACCAAACCTTATTTATTTGCATTTTTTAGATATTAAATAATAGCAATAAAAAATGTGTTATGTGTATTGAGTTCAACACTGTTGCTGAAACTTCAAAAAGAAGAAAAACAAGTGAGTCACATGATAAAGAACATTCTGTACTGTAACATCATTTTCTCCTCTTGGTAAATAGGTTTCACTAACAGGTTAAACTTGAGCTCAACTTAAGTGTATGACTATTAAAATACTCTAGTAAAATAGAGTAATGGCAAAGATACACAAGATTTTCATTTAAACTTTGTGTAATATTCTTTGTTTTCTCACTCAGTATTTGATGGAACATAAAGGAATGCTAGCATACGAAGTTTGAACAACCTCAATCAAATGACATGTTTTGCTGTGTAAAAATAAGTTCACACATATATGGCATTCCTCTCAAATTTTAGTGCATGATTTCTATTTTCTTGTTTTAATATACTGGGAAAAAATACAATTAAAATACATGCCATACTCTTTGCAAGAGCATTTTTTAAAATAACAAATTACAGTATAATAAAATGTTCAGATGTGTGTAGAGGACGTGAACTCATTTATACTTAGAAAGTCAACACGTGTAATTTGACCAGGAGAGTCACGGATCTGGATGTCTGTGCTGGTGGAGCTCTGCTGACCTCTGTTGTACAGGAAGGGTAGCTTGACTTTTCTCCTGGGCGTGTGCTCGGCTGCCCTTAGCCCATATAAACTGTCCAAGACAACTTTTAGACAAACAGTTTTGTCCAAACTGCCCTGTATTATAATGTTTTATAATCTCTTCTTCGCTACGCCCACTTTAAACTCACTAAGAGCTGACGAGTTTCATCATCTGGGCGCAGGTTTTCTCTTTCACAGCCACTTTTAATCTGATTTGATTTCACAAAGCAGTTTGCACAAGAAGGGCCTTTACGCAAGAAACGGATTCCTGCAGAAGTCTGGTTTCAGGCAACTGACAAAATGAGCATCTGAAGTAATGACTTAATTTATCATTACTTCGATCATTTTTCATGGTTTCATCGCTCAGTTTATCTGACCTTATCATGAATTCAGGCTTTTTGTTAATAGTATTTTTTAAAAAGCACATATATTAGTAAAAACGTGCAAAAAAACTGGTTTTGAATCCACTGTTGTGGATTTGGCTATTCAGGCTGAAGATATAAGGAGTGTTTCAGTGCAGGCTGGTATGGCATGTGGCATGTAGTAGGGCAGCCAATCAGAAGCGAGGTTATTTACATATGTCAGATTTAAAGAACACAGCCTGTTTAGTTCTGTGGGAAAACGAGAGGTTGGAAAATAGTGTAAAAGTGATGCATGATCAAAACTATTTAATATTTTTTTGGATAGTTGATAGACGTTTACCTTGTGTTTAACTAATATTTAAGTTAAGCACAACATCAACTAAATATCTTTTCAATTCTCCTTTACATGTTGTATGTTCATCCAAAGTGTAGCTATATAGAACTTTCTCACATCATCATCTCATTTTTAATTACAAGAATAATTGTGGTGTTATTTACAGCATAACCTTAAATCTCCTTGAAGTCTGAACACACACAAAAAAGTCAACATTTGTGTCTAGTTTTTCCATCTTATCGCCTTATCTTATGGTCACACTCCTCCAGGTCTGCCACGCTAGCTAGCTTTCAGAAGCGTCCTGAGTAAGATAAAAGGCTCGCCTTGGCTGAGGGTCACCTTCAAAAACGCCACAAGGTTCTTGGCACAGGATTAAAAACCTCGACTCGAACGTGGGCGAGACTGACCTGCCTCAGGCTGAAGAAGGGCATATACGTAAAAAGGGTTTTGTGATATCATAAAAAACGGCTACATTTGGAACTTTGTGGGCTGTATGGACTGTATGGGAGTGAACTGTATGTTTAGAAGCATTAACAGTGTCTACTAACTACACCAAAGCCTTTTATTTAAAATAAAAAAGTTATGATTTTCATGATACCAGCCCTTTAATTTAGCGTCTCCACAGCATTATGTAAGCGGACCTGAGCTGTATCATTATACAGTCTTTCAAGTCTATTTAATAGTAGGTGGCATTTAGAAATGAACCCCCGTCCCTCCCTAACTCTCAATTCCTTACTTAACTAGTTTGCAGCTGATCACACACCTCTCTTCAGATGTTTAGCTTTTTGTTTTAGGCCAAAAAGAGACAGACAGAGTCCAACAAACTTTATTATTCATGCTGATGGATATCGGATGCCACTGTAGTTCAATAGGGAACCTCTGTTGAGTTTTTTCCCTTTTTGGTTTGGACGACTGGCTTTGCTTCTGGTCAGTATTTCACTGCAGTACCAGAATCTGGAGAATAGTGTTTGGTGTCCTCTGTCTGCTGTTGTGTAAACCTGCAACATGAATTTGCCTGTGTTGAGTGGGTCTATCGAGGCAGGTTCTGGCACGATCTGGGTGGGTCACCTGCCACATACCAGTCATTCTTGACTAACCTTTCTCTGATTGCATTAAGCTTCTCTTATTTTAAATCTTTGAGCTGTTAAATGTTGGGCATCTCACAACTGTTACCTAAATACCCGAGCACAGTTGTGTAAAATGACTATTTTTCCCATTTGCCTTTTGGAAAAATACGTTTACAAACTGAATGTAAACTGGGTGTGTTTTCAAGCGCTCGGTTAAGCAGGTAAATTAAAGGATGAAGAAAACACGGGCCTCAGCAATAAAAGCACTAACTTTTGGCCTGTAAGCTGGCCCCAGAATCTCCATAAGCTTTATTAACATTATCGTGCACTGCAGAATACAAACTTTTATAAGATATCAAGGTGACACGATGCATTCAGATTCTTGGGTTTTCTCAACAGCTACTTTCATACTCATTCGTACTCATTTCATACTCTTTCATACTCATTCGTACTCATTTCATACTCTTTCATACTCATTCGTAATGAGCCTTCATTTGTTTACCCACTCAGATTTGTTTGCTGTGGCAATAGAGCAAACTTAACCCAGGTTACATTTACAGCATCTGACAGACCCTCATATCCAGTATGACTTGTAGTCTAATCAAAACAGGTAACTTATTAAACCCTGTTTAATAAGAAGTATTAACCACTACACCACACCAACTGTAACCTCAAAACAACAACTACGATGTTGCCACTGTCAGCTATATTCAATCATATCATAACTCAACAAGTACTAAAAATATACTAGGAGAATTCTGATCATTCTGTCTATAACTCATCACAATTGTTTGGTTTGATCCAGAATTCTGAATTAGCATGATTTAATACAGCTTTTTGATCGGATGTATGGTTTCCTCATAGCTTTTTTGTTATTTTTTTCTCATATGAATAAATAGAAGGCAAAGGTTGGTTCATCCCACTTATATCGGAATAATGCAAATATACTACCAGCAACCTATCAGTAATGTAGAATATCATACCATCCACCTAGCAACACCCTAATAACCACATAGAACACTCTAGCAATACCCTTGAAACTGACAGGGATGGGTTTGCATTCTGAAACCCATTTAAGGAGACCGAGCACCACCCTAGTAGCTTAGCTAGACCCTAGCAACGTGGAGATTCAAGGGCTTTACTTAAGCTGTCTATGCAATAAACTTTTGTGGTTGTTGTTATTACTGCTGAAAAGTACATTCGTGGTCTATGCCTGACTTGGGCTATGGTTTGCGAAAAGTTAATTCTGGTGTACCGTTAAGTAAAAACAGGTTTGGCAAGCCAGTCATTTAAGAAAAACAGTGTAACACCAATGAGGGCGTGGTCCTGTTTTCCTGCGGCTTCCTCCATCTTTTTCTTTACATACACTCATAGACGATGAGTCAAACTGTCCATGCTGCAAATATAAACACAGCCCAGAAGTAACGGGACACATACAGTTAGGAAGGCAGCGGAGAAGCCAGTGAGGCGCGGTTAAGGCCCTCTAGTGCTTTAAAGGCTGACAGAATGATTTACAGCAGCTGGAAAATCAACTAATATTGACCTAATAACATTAAATACATGATCTTTGTAAAAGTACCAGTGGAAATGATGATTCCATTCCATTAGAAGCTGCCCCAAACAGTTCTACCCACTGGCTGCCCTCCCTCCTCCCCCCACGCCCTCTTCAAGAGGCAGATGGCCTGATGCCAACCTCTCAACCCAGCCAAATATGAACATGAATACAACAAATACAACTTGTTAAACTCATTAACATCAAATAAAACTCAATATACAGATACTGATAGTTTATATACTGATATTAATAACTTCTAGTCACTTCTTATTTATTATAGGTTATTGTAATATAAACAAATATACACTTTGTTTATATTACTACATGTAAAACCATATAAGCACTATAAAAACACGATGTAGAGTGTATATAACTGATATAAACACTGTGTAGAGTTTTTGTAACTGACTGAAATAGGTGCGAAACGTACAGACCCTCCAAATTTATGGAGTCAGCCCAAGTAAACCATAAATCTGAGAAGTGATTCAGCAGTGAAGAAGTTCTTCAGAGGTTCCACTCACCCACTGTGAAGCACAGTGCCACTGCGAAGATGCCCAGCAGAGTCTTGTTCATGTCTGAAGCGCTCGGGTGTCCTGTTCTGGTGCTCCGTACGTCTCTCAGGTGCGCCTCCGCTAAAAGATCCGCTTTTTTTATAGGACGGCCCGCCCTCGGCTCCGGGACAGCGGGGCGGGTCGAGCCGCGGGAAGGATAACCGGGTCGCGTCCCAAAACCAGCCATGAGGACCCTAACAAGAGAACAACAAGGGAACAGACCTCGAGAACATTGCTGTAGTTCCTGTTGGGGAGCATAAACGGGCAGTTGTATCATCTCTCAAACAAACAAGACAACAAACTTGTAAAAACAAAAGATGTCCTGAAAATAAAAGAGAAGTTCTATTAAGTGAAGAAAAAAAAAACTCTCACTGGGGTAAGGAACATTTATTAAGTAAGAATACTTGTTAAAAAGTAAAATAAGTTTTAAAAAAAAATGTATTGCATTAAAAATGTATTGCATAATTTTCCTTTTTTTCCCCCATATTCTGCTTATTCTAGAAATATTTACTCAAAATTATTATTAACAGAAAATCAATGAAAGAAGACTAAAACAGATTTGGTGTCCGCTCACTGCCCATTCTATTAGACACATCAAACTTGTTGGTCTGTTGGACTGTTCTCAGACCAGCAGAGATAAGGAGGGGTTTAAACACACACACACACACACACACACACACACACACACACACACACACACACACACACACACAAACAAACACACACACA
>JBBJLS010078706.1:0-25000 GCA_037577275.1 Bryconaethiops microstoma
AAAATAGGAAATACAAATAAGTAAGTGAAGACAAGTGTGATGTGCAGGTGTAGATAAATATAAACTGTGCATTTGTATTGAAGAAATGTGCAAAGGAGCAGAAAGGAAATAAATTAGCGGATGAGGAAAATGGATGCACAATGAGCTCAGTGTGCAAAAATGAGCTCAATGTGCAAAATAAGAACATATTTTGTAAAAGGTCTAATGTAAAATAAGAACATATTTTGTAAAAGGTCTAAGAACATCTAATGTAAAAGGCCTGTGGTAAATGATGAGGCAATATGAGTTCAGTGAATCAAAACAGAGCTTTAAATGCAATGACGAACAGAATGGAAAAAAAATGTAAAGGTCAGTGCTCAGGATATTTCTCCAGTGAAAATATTAACCTTTGTGTTAGGTTTCATTTGAGATTTTGTGCTTTAAGCATTGCTTTGGGCCTTGTATTGCTTTCCTTTTTTCCCTCTATTTTCTTGTTTTTGACCACAACACATCCTTTAGACCCGTAGTATTGAGTTGTTCTCACAGTGGAATGGTAGATCGAAACCAGTGGAGTTAAATATTCTCCTGTCTGTTAGATATCTGATGGTAGCTATTTCCCCTACTCTTTCTATCTTCTAACATATTTTAAATTGCTTATTCATTTTCTCTTGATGTTGGCCTTGATTATTTAAATAACAGATGTTATTGTAATCTTCAAAGAAATACAGTACTGTGAATCTGAGAAAACTGTATCAAAACTATTTATCTGGACATTCATTTCCTTATGAAAAGGTGAAGTTAGCACAAGAACAAATAATAATACATAATCTTGGAATTTTTTGTATGTCTGGGTGTTCTTTTAACCACTTTCTAACTTCTCCTTGTGGCAGCCCACTATTATTGATAGATTTAGTCCAGTAACTGGACTATATTAATTAAGTCAGTTAAATCTGTGTATCTGCCATGAAAGTGTATTTTTACACAATATAACTTTAGAAAGATTGCAAAAAAACATTAAAACAGTGAAAATGAACAAGAATTTCTTTCACATGGTACTGTAATTCTAAAATAGCCATTTTTAGCTAAACAGTGTTTGGATCGTTGTTTGTGAATGTTAGTGTCTCTTCGAAAGGTACCAATACCAGTGACGCCTCTGGGAGGACAGCTGTGACTTGTTGGTTTTAAGATGAATCGATGAAAGAGTCAGAAGGGTACAGAAAGGAGTTCAAAGTGAACAGATTTGTTCTGTTCTAGTATGGAGATTAACTGTCTGCTTCTGCTTAAAGTTAGTATATTAACAATAACACGGCCTGCAGTCAGAGCACCAAAACAACTGTCAAATATTCTGATGTGGCTTTTCATTTCTCATTTGACTTCAGGCTATTTAGCAAAAAGTTCGACTGGTGGTTTATTAAAAGTATATGGTATTGTATTCCCCAAAATGTTTACTATTAAAGCCAGTTGATTGACTGTCCAGTCGAATCCATGGCTAAATATATGTGATAGAACAAGAGAAAATAAACAGCTGTATTCAGCGTAACAGCATCCTTATATCCTATATTGATGCACTTACCTGTTTCTGTCATTTCCTGTGACTACTTTAAATGATTACTGATACATAATCTCACCCTGCCATATGTTGCATTATCACTGCAGACCTTTAGCTTTGGTATGAGAGTGTAGATATTGGTGTCAGGCAAAACTCTGGCAGTGTGATAGAATGTGGAAAACATGTGAGGGACCATGTTTGAAACTGGGAATGAAGCTGGTTAACTGGTCTGAAGCAGGAATCCGACATGGTTTCTTTCGGCCGAGTACAATTTCTCTTCAATTAAACGGCTGTTAAAGGCTTTCATGCTGAGAGCAGTGGTGAGGAGCCAAAACAGCAGGGAAGGGAAGATTTAACAAAACAGTAATTGGAATTTCATGAGTTTCAAATAACCAAGATAGGAGCTTTAAAAAGGAAGTAAATTATTCCTATTCAGATGCTCAGTGCCGCATTGAAACTTGTTCTGGAACCCTGGATTCGTCAATACAAACAGGTTGTTAGA
The DNA here is from genome assembly GCA_037577275.1 of Bryconaethiops microstoma. Taxonomy (NCBI): domain Eukaryota; kingdom Metazoa; phylum Chordata; class Actinopteri; order Characiformes; family Alestidae; genus Bryconaethiops; species Bryconaethiops microstoma. The sequence continues at coordinate 2,031 of JBBJLS010078706.1, forward strand.
GCATTGCTACTCAGGTCAAACGTTAGCCACTGACTAGTGCGCAGAATTCTCAGAATTCTCTACAGAATAGTACTGCAGTAAATTTGATGTTCGCAACATATTACAGCAACAGGAAAACTTGCATGGAAATGGATTGTACTCTATCAGTGGAGTAACAAGGAACTGTATCAGTTAAAAAGCTAATGTGTCTGCATTTCCTCAGAGATGTGTAAACTGATCATTATGGGTGCTAAAGCTCTTTAGGGAAATTTGATGTCACATCTCTGTTTCCACACCTGGAGCAGAATTTAGCCTGGTGCTAACGGGATACCACAAACATGCTAATAGATTCTCTTGGGCTGTCTTGTTAGCATACATGCAGCTGTGCTTATTTTTTACTGTATCTGTGCCAAGACGGTTAATTGAGTTGCATGCCCAGGGGAGCTGAAGGGTTTGGGCTGTGTGTTGGTATGTAAATGGATTAGTATAGTCATTTAGTGCTGAGAGAGAAACACACGCATGCACATTGATCGCAGAGCCAGCTTTTCTTCTTAGTTGATCACAGCCAATGAGCCAAGAGTTACCCTCGTCTTTCTGTCATTTTCTCTTTTTCTCTCACTGTTGCTCACTCTTTCATACATAAGTCAGAATGCTAAACAGCGAGACCTTCAGCAACAGCAAATCATTGTAATTGCTCTACATGATTTCTCTTTCATCCTTGGATTTTTATTCACCTGTCTGTGCAAATGACCTACAACAAAAGTGGCTTCACGTCACTGTCCCTGCAGTAAAATTTCAGCGCCTGCCTAAATGAATCTTTCTGTTTTCTACCTAAATTAAGGGAAAACATTGAAATGACTGTTCATTCCAAGTCCAGATTTTTTATGCATACAGTAACTCAGATATTAAAGATAAAAAGAAAAAAAAAGCATAAAAAGCCAGAGGCAGTTCCAGATGGAGAAAGCAAAAGAATATGTAATTCAAGTCAAAATGATATCGTGACTATGAACACACAAACACGAACTTAGGCTTAACAAGAACCTAGTAAACAGTACAACATTCTTTGCTAAAGCATGCCTCCTTTAGGAACAGGTGAACCTCTGTTGCCCAAGTAAGATGCCAAAACTGGATCTGAAGTGATGGTTCATTTACATTTCCTCGTTAGTTTTTTTTCTATGTGTCAAAGGCCAGGGTGATCACAAAATCTGCAGTGATGGTGGATCCAGGCATGGTTCATCATAAGTTACCATATGGTGCGGATGTGGCCGATAGTTAAGATGGGTATATGCTGGGGTATTCCTTTAAGATTGCTTTAATTCTGTCTGAACAACCTTGTGGATTACAATTGAATTGTACTTCTTATTCAATGCAGTATTCACAGCTTTTTGCATAGAGTAGGGGAGTATATTTAGTGTTTTTAATTAGGGTCTGCGATGCTGTTCCCCTGAAGCTTTCGAAGCCCTGACAAAGAGTACTTATCTGCAATTGAAAAAATAACAATTCAGAATCAGTGAGATTAGGTGAACCTGCTATGTAATGAGGAATGAGAATCCTTTGGCCAAAACTATCACTGAAAGTGTGCTTTAGCAGGCCTATTAAATTCTAATCTCAGTGTTTGATGATACTGAGGGGATGATGCTTTATCACTATAGCTTTGAAGTTGATATTCTAACAATCAAATAAATGAGGATGGCTGTGGAGTCAGATTTGAGGATTTTGGCTGCTTGCCTGACAGTGGCGAACTTGGAGTAATGCTTTTTTTTCTCTATATGTATCTTTTGCTGCCCTGTATTTTCAGTACCCTTGCATAATCCATGATGAATAGTATTTTGGGATTTAACAACAATATATTATTCAGAATCAGATCAAGAACAGATTTCATTGTCATTTTACACCATGCATACAAGTATGTATCAGGTGTGTTGTGTTTTTCGTTCTTCTGTTACTGTTTGATGTTGTAACAATAGAAACCTATTACAGATGATAGTAAATAACTCCAGTTAGCTCATCTTGTTAAAGCGCTGGTGCTGCAGGGCACAGCTGAGTTCCAGGGTCTGTGTTTGGGTCCCATTTGTGACATTCACCGACTGTGTCCAAGGCCTTGTTCTGTCATCGGGTGGGATAAGTTACAGGATCTGTCCCACCAGCTGCTAAATGTATTCAGTACAGGTATTTACTGTACAATTTGCATATCTGTTTCCTAAATAACCCCCCAGATCATCCTTTGGAGTGATGTATTATAACCAGGAAAGGCAACCGTCTGCTCTTTGTGAAAATATGTAAATTGTAGTTGTCAGCATGGACAAAGGACTCCACAATAGAAGTATGTATCGCGGTGTAGCACACACTGTAAATACACAGAATGCTAATGCTACCAGTAGTAATATATGAACAGAAAGGGGACGCTAATGAATTGGTATTAATGGTTGGATGCTGACTGCGTGTCAGCTACATGCATGAGTGGAATTCCAGTTGCATTCAGCAGTCTGGTTAGGCTGAAGGGCTGACACACAGATTAACACTGACATTGGCAGGTCCTTCTCTACAGTGTGCTAAAACACACACAATGCACACATGCACACACTTCATGGTCAATGCTTTCTATGAGACAGGCATCACATTTGGTTGTTCTTTAGGGAGAACCATGTGGAAGGATGAGTGGATAAAAATCTTTTCATTCCCGTTGTGTCTGCACTTCAGCAGAGGATTTGCAGAGAAATCGTTCAATAAAAACAGAAAAAGCCTAAAATCAAAGAGCCAAATTAAACATATTTGTGCCTAAATACTGTAATATTCACAAAGAGCCCTATTCAAACTTGATTATGGGTCGCTTTCCCGGACAGGGATTAAGCCTAGTCCAGGATTATGTAGTGCTGTGAATAGAGATCTTCAATTCAAAAGGAAAGGGTAGTCCAAGACTAGGCTTAATCCCTGTTTGGGAAACCGACCCTAAATGTTTAGTCTACATCAAATATTTTAGGCTTTCATGAATGCTTCATATGTTTTGTTGCACCTGTATGATTAATCTGTACAGCTATAAAGAAGACTTTAGCCGTCAGTTAGAAAGCAGATTTGTCAAATCTGGACTATCTATTTAATGAATTTAAATTAATTCATTTTGCTTAATTTGAAAATATCTAATCTTGTTTAAAATTAGCTGGAATATAATGACAAATGAACCAATAAAATGATTTGAACAATTGATTTTTTTTGTACTGTGAAGTTACTGTTTTGGACATATGAGATTGTGTTCCAATGGCGACAGTATATTATTCAGACCTCTTGGCCAGATGTTTGTGATTGTATTGTAATGAGTAATGTAATTTTATATTAGGTTTGTGCCTTATATAAAATTAAGAAAGGGTTAAATAAAATAAAATTCACAAGCAAAATATTAATAAAGTGAGCACATTGTTACATCCCCAGTCAGCGGCCGCTAGAGGCTGACATTGTTTCAGTTTGTCTAAAGGACTTTTAAGTTAGTTTAATTAATGGCAGCAGCTGTTTTGTGTTGAGTTTGTGTATTTAAGTTCCATTATTTCATGTCTCAGTGTGGTCCCTTACTCTACCCATTGTTCGTGTTTCGTTCAGGTTTTACCTTTGTTTCAGTTTCGGCCCTTGAGCCTTCGTGTTCATAAAGAAAGAAAAAGAAAGCATGGAAGTCTGCGTCTGCGCCTTTTTCCTGAGTGAGCCGAACGTGACACAAATATATTGACACATATTTCAAATGATATTTGATTCTCTTACTTTATTTTGACTTGCATTTTGACAATCTTTTCTTTTATATCTAGTTTTTTTATTTGTGAAATTTGCCATTTTTGTAAAAAAAAATTTATTTTTTTTTGGTGAAAATACCTGTTCCCACTGTGTCAGAATTTTTAATGATAGAAAATGTAAGAGTATTTTTGTTTTCCGGTAAGGTTAATTTGGAGAATCTTTCAAAGTTCACTGGACACTTGCTGTGTCAGCTTGCGTGGATGTCTGCCGGCAGGCTGCGGAATTAAACGCCCAAACACACTGCAGCAGCATCGTATCAGGAAGCGCCTTGTGCGAAACTGGGCACTGCGTCAATTGATGCACGCAGCCATTATAGGTATAGCCAGTTAGCCGCCGTTCTAGTGTAAAGAACCGATTTACTGAACCGAAATTTTAAAAAAAAGCGAATGGGTACCCTGTGCCGGGTATTTTCAAATCAGTTCTTATTTGGAACCTAATTTTGGTTCCCATCCCTACCTAAAAGGCAAATAATCTTCCTGTGTGAGAATGACTACTTGTTGGCAGCTTCCTACATAAGGACATGTTGCTCATCCAATAATTGCTACTCATCACTGTCTGAGCATTAGCAGCCTAGCACAGGAACATAATAGTAATAAACATATGATTCTGTGAACTCCCATACCTTTATTGTCAAAACAGTAAAGGGATAAACCTGTTATTTATTATTATGTTTTATTATTAAGATTTATTATTTTGCAATAACAGCACAAACAAATGTGACATATACAACTGTAAACCTGATCTACAATTCAGAAGATAAACCCAGAAATGGGGGTAATAGGGGTGTTTGGGGTAAAATGTGAAAATGCTCAAAATAAAATATGTGAACACACCACAGCACAGCACACAGTGTGAACAGTGCAAAATTGATCTCTACATTTAAAGCATTTACCAAGTGATGGAGCGTGCAGCCAGGAACAGAGTGCCCGGGGAGCTGTGTTTTGGGAGGGTACCATGCTCAAGCGTACCTCAAAGCTGCCATGGGCAGTCCTGGGATTGCCTTTTGGACACTGTTTTGGAGTGACAGGTCTTCTAATCATTAGCATCGCTGATCAATTTGTTGTCCACCGAGTCTTGTGGCCTTTGGCAAGTGGAAGTGAAAGCAAAATGAAAATTTTATTTCTTCTTAATTGTCTTTAATAATTATTGTACTGGGGGGCAAAAAATTTGTATTCCTACAGTTTGATGATACACTGCTCAGAGTGCTAATATAACACTGTGTGGTCACAGTGTGAAATGAATTGAAGTGGGAGAAATCAGTATCTTTGGCTGTTTCTGGATACTATCATCCTCAAATGTGAAATGTGCCCTCAGGATCATTTGCCTCCTCCCTCATGCTCACACGCAATCTGTCTTTGTATTGTTGTACTTTATACCAACAAGATAGTGGAATGCAACCCTGTGTTAAACTTTGACTTTTACCCCCCAGGGCAGGGTGTCTGTTGAATAATCAGGGGGAGTTTGACTGGCACAATCCAGTGCCATGTCATATCAGTATGAGCTCAAGCAGAAAGCAAGTCAGACACTCTCGAAAATGTTCATGCATACACACACACACACACACACACACACACACCCACACACACACACACGTATCACATCATATATTTGCATCGGCCTACAACAGTGGTCATCAGCTCTACTGATATAGCCGTATTCTTGTGTAGCCCTAAACCCTCATCTTCCAAGCTGGACCCCTCTGCCCGCTCATACTGGACACTGTTGCACATGATCTAAAAGACATGTGATATAACCACTGATCTGGTAGACCCAAACCCCCTTTTGTTTAACTTAATCCAGTCTGTGATTTCCCCCTTCCAATAAAAAGTGAGTCATTATTGTATCACATCATCTAAGGCAGCACCATAGCTTTATAACTTTATAATTTAACATCCATTTTAATGACATTGATCTTGACTTTGTCCCATAATGTAAACTTTTGTTTTTTCCATTTGTCCAAATGCTGTATTTTGTAGCATTGGTTCACAATGTAGTATGGGTCACATAATAGTGTAGTATTTCCTCTATTAATTAGATTCGTAGATATGCATTGCCATTTGTGAAAGTTTAAATGTATCACTATCTTTAAATGTCCTGTCAGCGGCCGCTAGAGGCGATCATTTTCTGTTTCGTTTTGGTTTAAATATTAGAGCTTTTATTTTGATACTGAGCACACAGGCCTTAGATTTGTTTATATATCATGCGTTTCAGCTGGCCGGTGTGCTCAGAGAAATGAGATTTTGTTCTGTATTATGTGTATTTAGTTCGTTTTGTGGTGGACCTTGTTGGTCCACCGTTCGTCATGCTGAGTAGAGTTTGTGTTTCTCCTGTCTCCTTTCGTTAGAGTTTTGAGGGGTTTTTTCTGGCCCTCGTGCCTGTCTGTTTGTTTAAAATAAAGAAATAACAATGGAAGTCCGCGTTTGCGCCTGCCCTTATTTCCTGGAGAAAGAGGAATGTGACAATGGCATGTTCTAGATACAGGCATAGACTCTGGTTTCACACAATTCATTTTACACCCTGATAATTTGGAGTAAGACCATATTGTCTCTGTTAGTTGTGGTAAAGTATTCAGTCTTTGATTAGTGTCAAAATACAGCCCGCATACAGTCGTAAGTTGCATTATTTTTCATCTCCCTGAACTTCCCTAAAGTTTACGCCTGACTCAATTGCTGTAGCCATTGGTTCGAGTACAGTGAGCAGCACTGTCTAGTAGCCCTGGTGCGGCTAAAGATAGATGAGTGTTATAGCTGCCCCAAAGTGTGATAAAGTGTGATATAATGCATAGCCATTTTGTTTCTACTCGTAGTGTTGCCATTGAAAAGATCACAAACTGATATGTTAAGGTTGTGATCTTTTAAAATGTAAAAAGTGTTTAAATTACAAATAAATAAATAAACAATTACATACATAAATATATAAATGCATACATACATACATACATAAATGAATGAATGCATATATGAATGAATGAATGAACAAACAGCAGAGCGACAACAAAGTGACCGACTTATCCAAGCAAAATAGCTTTTTTCCTCAGTAAGAAAGCTCTAAACAACTCCTTTATTTATGAAAGGTTTTGTCGCTAGCTACTATACTGACTCTCAGTTGAAGCTAGTCTTTTTTATATGTGCACATTTTCCCCTGTTGCAATTACTGTATATATTAGTGACTTAACATGAACATTCGAGCGGTCTGTTTGAATTGGTCAGTTCACACACAAAGTGGCTGATTGTGAGCCCACTTACTCTTATTCTGCCCAGAACCGGCCCATTGTCTTTAGATTAAATTTAGATTTTGTCTCAAACTCATTGGTCTAGTTTGCAGACATCTAGCATCCCCCATTTTGTTCTCGTTATGTGTAACACTGGATACATGACCCATTGTCTCCGTTTGTGACTGTCGGTTTCTCTCCACTGTTCTAGTCAATGCTGAGAACCATAGAGGCGTTTTGACTGGGGTTGCTATGGGAACAGCTTGTCAGTACCTAAAGAGTGTGTGCTCTTTGTGTAGACTGATTGCTGTGATGATGCTGAGAGATTTAAGGGTCCTTATCCTCTGTCAGATTACTTGCTTAATGCATGAGAAATGTGTCACCGAATTGCTACTCAATGGAGCTGTTTAACAATAGTCATTATTTACCTTTATTTACATTAATCGTTTAATTTTTAATGTATGAATTATTTATTTTAAAAATTTCAAAACAAATGTTTATTCAAGTTTACACTTTTGAAAGCATTATTGCTCACTGCTCAGGGTAGTGTTGACTAATGGGTGTCGATGTTGTAGGGTGCTGCTGCTCTCTATATGTGAGGGCTTGTCAAAATATGTGTGTGTGTTCTAGAATTCCCATGTGAGCACCCAGACTGTTAAACAGCCACTCGTCTCAGTGTTGAATGACTCTGAGCAGGGTTCTACTGCCTCCCACATACACAGGCATGCTCACGCTGCTCAAAATGATTAATACCAACCATACTCCAAACTGTGACCTGAAATTTCTTTACATCAAATAATACATAATATATTTTGTTCAGAGAGCATTTTTGAGATGTTATACAGTGGCAGAAACAACATAAGCAACTGGGCTTCTTAACAAGTGTGTTATGGTTTAAAGAAAATTTAAAAAAAAATGAAGAATGAAGAAGCCAACAAAAAATGAAGAAGCCAACAAACCTCACATAACTTGGCTGATCAACTATGACACAATTGCTATAAAACCTTTAATTGCCAGGCTTTTTATGTTAAGGCTGATTATCCAGTAATAATGTAGAAAGCAGTGGAGTTACAGGAATAACGAATAGAAGCCTGGACCTGCTTACATGTCATGGAGAGTTGAGTGCCATTGTATAGTATACCATTAGTATATGAAATCTAGTGTGCAGATGTGTTTCACAAAGTGCAACACACATTCTATAATTGATACACTGTACTGTGCAAAAACCTTAGGCCCTTATGCAAATTAATTAAAGCTGATTATTTTAGCAGTAATTTTTTTTTCTGCCAGTAAAAACATTTAACATTAGAATTAAAATGTAAAAGCTGCTAAAACTTGTTGGTATTTTGTAAGCTGGTTAGAAGAACACAGGTCTATTTCCAGATTTCAGATGGATTTGCAAAATTCAATGAGCACCACACCTGATTTAATCTAACGAAGTATTAATTGAGCCAAGCCAAGTATTTGTTGGAACTACAAGTAATATTGGGCTTCTGCAAGGAGAAGTCTGGAAATTAAAATTAAACTAAAGCATTGACATATGTATAATCACTATTGACATAATTCATATGAATTCTATTATTAGTGGGTTAAAAAACACTTTCTGTCCAGATGAACAACTTTTAAATATAACTAAAAAAGACATTTACACTACAGTGACTAACCGTGTTTCATTTTGCTTTCTCCTACTAAAAAAACAAACAAACAAAAAAACCACTTTCTTTGACAGGTATTGTTTAGGTGTGGTTTGTCGGGAGTCTAGGTCTAGTGAGCATGTAGTAACTTGGTTGAACAATGGATGTGGACTTGAGTTTAGCTTTACAGGATTAAGAAACAGATGTAGACGACTTAAGCACTGATGTACGCCGCTCTGGATAAGAGCGTCAGCTAAATGCCTTAAACGTAAACGTAAACAGTGGAGCTAGATGGCAGTGGAACTGCAGTGAAGTTCGTTTCATGTGTGACAGATATTTCAGTGTTGTCTTGTTTTCTGGCCTGGTGTGAATGCACATTCACATGTACATTTTCAGCTGTTGTGAGTATGCAACTCTATCGTCTAACACTAAGACACTAAGACACGAGAGGGGGAAATTACTTCTGCTGTTAACACAGCAAACCACCACAACATAGCGACCCGCTGCTGTAGAACATAGCAGAATGCACTCCATAAATCTTTTCTTACACACACACACACACACACTAGAGGCCTGTTTTTTCTCTCTTATTTCATCCTTCTCCTTGCATTTTCTCTGACCTCTTCTTATCATGGGAGTTTGTTTTTTTGTGGTTTGTGAGTGTTTTTCTCAGATGATTATTTAATCGACATACTGTGTGTGTGTATGTGTTGAACTTCTGTGAGTACAGAAAAAAAAAAGTCGGAATCCAGTGCAGATTCATTGCAGAACTAGGTTAGGGAGAAAGTTTTGCAATGAGGGTTTTTTCGCCGTTTCATGTACTGAAAAGCATGTGACTTATGTGTTTGAATAACTCAAAGCTCAAAACTATTTGTGTGTCTCTCCAAAATGTTCAAATGTTTCTACATGTTCAGCTATGTTGTGATGAAAGACTACCAGAGATATGTTTGAAAACTTCCTGAGATGTAAGAAAAGTAGTCCGAAGCAGAGTTAAGGGTCAATAATATCTATACAGTTTTGAAAAACGATTAAATAGATTTTTGGGGGTCACTGAAAAAAGGGTCTCTTAGAACATCAAAATGTTAGAGGGAGAGATGCGTGTGTGAGTGTGCGTGTGTGTTTGTGTTTCTGTTTGCATTCATTCATGCATGTGCACATAAGTGTACTTGTAGCTGCTTTCCTCAAAGCGGCTGTTAAAGGCTGATGCTCTCTTTATAGACTTTCTGTCTGTATCATTGGTAGACGGTGCTAATAACCTTCCTTTCAGAGAATGAAAGCTTGTGTTGTAGGCATGTGCAGTCTTACTTGACCAATATCACTGATCCAGGTGCTCAGAAATCGGTACATTCTCCACTCTGTTAGCAGATAAAAGGTTTGATAATACTGCAGTTCTCAGCTAATGGCAAATGGATCACTCAGTGTTAAACATCATTCAGTAATGTGCCTCGCAGAAGCTTTTACAGCAGTCCCATTTAGTTATGAATTTTTAGAAAATGGATCACATTGCCTCATGAAATTTCAGATTTTACCTCAATAAGATTAATTAAGAGGTTTGAAGTGCATTTTTGGAAGAGGGTGCTGGACAAACTATGAAATGATCAAATATTTGTTATTAAAACATTTGTAAATCTGTTCAGTTGAATCACCTCTTTCAGATTGATTAATATTATATTATATACCAATGGATTTTACAACCCTAATTCCCAGAAAATTACCTAAAATACCTCAAAAAGTCCAATATGACGTTGGTACCGTAATTTATCTTGCTGTTATAAAATGTATGAAACAGCCATCACAGATCTTTGATACTCTTAACTTCAGTTGCTTTATTTTCATTAATGAGCTTAATTAAAACCTTGCCTGGGGTCTGAAAGCAGTCAGGATGCCAGAGCATGGTGCTTGTTCACTTCCTGCTCCTCATAATTTTTTAATTAATAAATTAGATGGCTTGTTGGTGTCATAGACAGGTTTTTTTTTTTTGTCTGGGATACTGTGACAGTAATGAATAATTTCTCATTTGATTTTAGTGAACTGCAGACTGTTCTCTTACGGAGCAAGCAATTAATTATAAGCTCATTTCCATTTTATAAATCATTCATGGTATATGATACAATTTATGAAACATTTACGATGTGTTAGAAAGGAAAAGAAAGAAGGATATTCTTTGTGTTAGTTCCTACTAATTAGAAAATTCAGTAATGAATTCACAACTAATAGAAACAATAGGAGATAAATAGATGATTAAATGTATACTGAATTGTGTTCTTTAAAATCTGAGACTGCTTTTCTGTTCCTAAGATTTGATGGTTGTTACTGGCAGATACTGTTCAGACTTGCCTTGCCTTACAGAGAGACAGAGAGAGGTCTCAGGTCACCACACATGAACCAGAATGAGTGTGCTGATAGGATTTCTCTTAATGTGTGCTGTATGTGTTACAGTTTCTGTTAAAATGAGCTCTCCAGCAGCTGCTAAGATTAACTTGACTTGCATAAGACCTGTGCAGTGTCCTAAAAATCTCTATAATTGAATTTATACATAATCAAATAATTCTATGTGGGGAGCTGAAAGGTAGTCATGTCTAGTATAGTTGCAGTTATAAGAGACTAAAATAAAATGTTACTTAGCAGTTATACTAATACAACATATTTCTTTGTTACAAAATAGTTTTTTATTTCAATTTGGTATTTGAAATGCTTCACTCTTATTTATGCTGACTGTGCTGAAAACATAAAAATTTTTTAATATTCTATTTTCTGTGTTCACATGTTCTGTGTGTAAGGTTAGATGTGCATCACAGGAGGAGCAAAACTTTGCTGTGGATTTTAGGAGAGTAAGTTTTAGCATTTGTGTTGGTTAGCTGCTAACAGTTGATAATGAAAGAATTCTGCAATAAAGATAACACAATTTGTTTTGTCATTTTTAGGTAGTAATTTCTTTTTGGTATGGAAAACCCCTCCCCTTCATATCAGTATTTACAGGGAATAGATTTTCTGCAATCCCAAAACTTTTAAGGTCAGTTTCTGAGACCTAGGAACCTTGGAGAAAGAATTTCCCTTGGTAATTCTTGACTGATAATAAAATTTAGTCCAGGATTAAGTGTAATCCATATCTGACAATCCAACATATAAAGTTCCAGTTTAAGACCACCGGGTGTAATTATAAGGAGTCACTGGAAACTGCAGGAACCATTTCCATGCGCATTTTAGTACCTTCTTGCATTCAGCTCATCAGTTAATTAGCACAACATCTAATTAGCTACTGTGTGGTTTGAATGCACAAAACTATATGTTTATATAGAGCACTTGTTAATGTTTCATTTGTAACACAAGCAGGGTGCTTTTGGGGTTCATGTAGTGGAATGTCAACAAAATGTAGTTCAGGTCACGAGGTCCACTCTGGTTACTCTCATAATGATGGCAGATGTTCCCCTAGTTCTAGAGATCAGGGAGAGCCTAGGACAAACCCAGACTGACATATTTTCACATTCAGCTCTCAAGAGATGAAGACAAGCAAGGCTCTGGAGCGGAGTATAAACAACACTGTGCATGTATGCGTGTCAAATCTGGACTTTGTGTCTTCCAAAGCTACTGGCCGGACTGAGAGCTAATACCACAGGAATTCCCATCCCTGCTGAATTTACAAGTTGGAATACATTTTCCTGATTTTAGCCTTAAAAAGGAAGTTTTGAAATTGAAGTCTTCTAGGCCAACATCCACAGCCAAAGTCTATGGGATGCACAGTCGGGGGAAGGAGCCGGTGTATGTGTGTGTGTAGTAGTTCCAGTGCTGGTTTCCCAAATATGATCATGTTACTCAATAGTGAATCGTCTGCTGTGAGAACAGCAGGCATGTTGTTCCAATTAAAGCTTTTCATCTCCAGAGACATTCACTGTAGACCACAGGCTCCTGAACACATAACATGGCACCAGAGTTTAAGAAAAGTACCACACTGGGACTTCTGATTCACTGGGTATTTAATGCATGAAACTCTGTTGGTGTCTTTCACTATGTAAACTGAGTTTGAGTTCAGCGAGTTCATACGGCAGTAGGTCTGCTATATTTTTAGTCAGTTTCTGCCACACAATACATTAATACTGTAATGCTACAAAAAGTAAAATCCATTTGTCCTGAGAGCGTTAAAGTTTTGTAATCCCAGAACAAAAGCATCTTAATTATTTTCCCTCTTTGAAACAAGCCGAGGAGTTCTATCAATTTCCAATCAGGACTATTTTTTACAGAAGTTCAGATATTTCGTTTTTATTTGAATTTGTTATGCATACACTCGTTTTACTCTCTGTGGAAAGTAAAAGCCATCCTTTGTATGCTTTTGACATATGTGCAAATGGAATTCACTGTGCCAACTATTATATGAGCAATAACATAATTATATTTAAGTAGTATAGCAGAATAGTAATAGTAATATAGTAATAACTAAACTTCTGTGGCTTAAAAGAACACAAATGGCACAAAGCAGTTATGCTTCCCAAATAATTGCGCAACATGGATAAAGTGCTGTTGCATGTACCGACCTAGGTGAGAGACATAAAGCCTTTTTTGTCCTATGCCACCCACTCTACCCACTGCACCTTGTTTATAGTGGAGGTGTTAAAATGAACACTTTCATAATGTGATGTTTTTAACACCCCTGATTCTGTTCAAATGAGCCTTGCTTATGTAACCTGTGTTCATTTAGTGAGCAAGCCATGAGATCAGAAGGTCGTCTCAAAGGGTCTCTAAATGCATTGCAAAACTGAAAACTTTTAATTCACCCAGCCTAGATGAACCACAGTTCCTTTCAGAAATACATTTATATATATATTTATTTCTGAAGGTAATTGTACTTTTTGAAAAGCCAAAGCCAATTGACATCGCTTTCTTAGATAACTAATACGAATTTTCAGCGAAATAGATGTGCTGGTGTGGTGTGAAAAGTGAAAAGTCTTTAGAGCACTTTTAGTGTCTAATTATGTACACTTAAAAATAGTAAATAAAAAATAAAAGAGGTTCTAAATTAAGGATATGTTTAGGTAGTTGGTGTTAGCGATTGTGGTAGACAGCACTGTCCAAAACGTCGGCCCAAAATTTCCTGTTCAACTGGGTTGAGATCTGGTTGCTACAGCGTTTTGATTCTTTTCACTTTTATAAGACCTGTCTAGGGGGCCTGGTTTGAAAACCACTTCTCTAAGGGCGCATATATAATACCACTAAAACGTTACCCACAGCGTAACAAAGACCCCCTTGCTATAAGAATCTAGTGTTCAGGCCTGTACCAATCTCTTTGTATACACATGTGCACTCATCTATTTGTGGAGAATAAGGTGGAAGATGACTTATCTGACAATATCACGTTTTATCAAATCTCTGTGAGACCAGTGGTTAATGTTTGTATACTGTACTCTCAAATGTGTATTCATCTTTATAATGAGCCCTACACATCACATATCACAGCATCACATGTAATGCATCGATGCATTATTCTGTGCTTTCGACCACAGTTTCCAGGCCTATTTTAAAGATCTCGCACCCACTGATGTAAATGCAGATGGCAATTTTGTTGCTGTTCCTGTTGATACACTGGCTAGCTGTGACTAGCTAGCCAGTGTATCCTCCTTAGATTTTTGCCTCCTGATCCTTAGATTTTTGCCTTTTAAACATTTTCAGTTAACAGAGAATGGTGGATATCTGTGTATATGTGAGTGTGTGATCGTTTGGGGATGGAGAACATGGAGAAGCTCTGCTTCTAACACGAACACCTCAAAACACAACAAATGTTTCTTGTCTCAATTCTTTTCCCTTACTCTCACTCCCCTCACATATTCACAGAGACACAGACAAAAAGCTGTTTTTTGGGAGATGACCTCTCACTGCTCTACAGGAAGTTCCTCTGTGGACACACCCATTGGGAGCAAAGTGGGAAAAGAGCCAGACACACACATACACACCCACAACAGGGCAAAGGGTGAAGGCGCAAACTTACACTAGAACACAGTGGTTATTTATAGAGAGAGGAAGAGCTCTTCAACCATACAATCGACAAACAAAAACACAGAGAGAGATGGAACAAGAGAGAGATGGGGAGAGAAAGGATTGGCACAATATTTGGCCAAGAAATTGCTTTTTAAAAACATCTTGTAAAGATCTATAAATACTCATTTTTAAACTCTGCCAGTGGTTGGCTGTACTTTAGACAAGTGACCTGACCTGAGCTTTCAGATAATATAGGTGATAGGCAATTTTCAAAGGGGGAGTGATAGACTTAGGCAGTAAATGGTAATTCATTAAAAAATAAATCTCAAAAACAAAACCACAAAATTTGGAATTTTAAACTCATTTTAACTTATCAAAATTAAGTAAAGTGGCCCTTATAGTCATGCATGATCACACCACACCGCAGCACACAGTGTGAACAATGTGAAATTCTTCTCTGCATCTAATGCATTTACCTGAGTAAAGCAGTGGGCAGCCACAGACAGTGGAGCAATGTGTGAGGGCAGGACATCGCTCAAGGGTCCCTCAGTGGTGCCACTGGTAGGCCTGGGATTTGAACCTTCCGATCGCAAGGGCAACTCCCTAACCATCCGGGTTAGTTGGTGCTGCAGTAGTCTTAGCTGGTGCTAATCTTGGGGCCATGCTTTTTTGTTAGTCTGAGCTTACAACGTAAAGGCTAATGAACTTTATTCTTGTATGTGTATGCTGTGTTGTGCTACAACCACTCATGACCTCAGATATTAATCTGAATTCACAATGTAGTTATACAGAGCTGAAGAGTATGCCATCTGAGAAATGGAACAGTAACCTCACACACACACACATACACACACACACACGGGTGCATTTACATGCAGTGTCACACTCTGCTGTTTATGCTGATGGCTGTTGTATGATCAATACTACATGTTCTTAGCTACTCATTATGGGATGTCAGCCCTGTTTGTTTCTGCAAGTGGCCCTTTGAGTTTCGACTCTTAGAGGTTACCACAGCAACACAGATGACAGAGACTCTAGGTTTCAGGAGATGTGACATTTTTGTTGTGTGTGTGGACATATAATAAAGAAGTTAAAGGTCACATGATTAGGTAGTTAGGCACACTACGGTGGAATAATGAGCTTATAGTACCACAGTGTTGGAATTCCTACCAGTAAGGATCTTGCAAACATTGCAAGCTATTCGTCCTAAATGACATATGAATTGGGAAACTAAAAAACTAATTAAATAATTTAAATAATGATTCAAACAATATATTATTTATACAACCTTTCTTGTTTGCTGATATGAATGATACAGTATTTTACATGCATGTAGAAGCAATCTGTCAAAGATTTCCTTTGCAGATTTCCCAAACTTGTCCTCTGTGACAATTTTCAGTTTACTTAACAATTGAGGTGTTTAGGATTTCAAAAAAGAAGTGCAATTCTGCCTGCATGTTATTTCAAATAAATATAACACTTTTTTAAAAAAATCCAGTATTGGCTCTTCTTTTTAAACTGCAGTATAAGGGTGAGCAAATTTTACTTACTTGTCAAGACTACTGGGAGTATTCAGCATATCCAGACTAGAAACTACTAACAATAGGAACCTGCGTTAAGAGACTGGACGTATCTTTCTGCCTGTGTGTGGGTGGACAAGTGCAGGATTGGCACAGACCCATAAGTAAAAAGGTCACTGCTCACTAATTACAGTTCATAGACATCCAGACCACAAATGTCAGGCACCTTCTCTGGAGGTATTCCCATTGCATGCATACTCTCCGTCGTGAAGACTCTTGTGGGCCGGGCAGAAATTTCAACTTTCATAATAGTTTTTAGGTTCCTGGTTTATGACTTACACTTTTTGTAAGTTGTTCTGGATAATGATACTTTCTTAATGGCTAAATATAACTAACTAAAGTTTAATTCAGTAGAGATACAGTGGGGGAAATAATTATTTGATCCCCTGCTGAATTTGTAAGTTTTCTGACTTACAAAAAAAATGAACAGTCTCTAATTTATGAGGTAGTTTCATTTTTATGGACAGAGACAGAATATCAACCAAAAATCAAGAAAAAACATGTTACATGAAAGTTATAAATTGATTTGCAATTGAGTGCAATGAGTATTTGCTAGTTCAGTGAACAAGGGATTTTTTTGAGTCAAAACTAAATTTTCAGGTTAAGAAATCATTGGAATGAGAAACGAAGTGGATTGTCATCATCATTCCATTCTTAAACTTGTGTCTACATTGAGGGAAAACCTCATTTTGAATATTACAGCATTCAACAGGATGCTGACAAATTATGTGAAAGAGTTTTGGTGGGTATTAACCACTGCACACCAGGCACACTCCTCTGTGTGCCGGCAGTTTAAAAGTCCTCTGACCGATCACAGTTTGGCCCTTGTCAAAGTCACGCAGATCCTTACGCTTGCCCATTTTTCCTGCATTCAACACATCAACTAACTGTTAATTTGTTGCCTAATACATCATACCCATTGAAATGTGTCACTGTAATGAAATATTTAATGTTATTCACTTTGCCTGTCAGTGGTTTTAATATTGTGTCTGAACAGTGTATATAGACACCTGAACATTAAGATGGTTAAACCTGCTCTAAATTAATGTCTTTCTCTTTGTCTCTCCATGTCTGTCCTTTTTTTCTCTCTTTTATTCTATCTCTCTGTTCTGGGATGGATCTACAATGTGTCCACACCTAAAGGTAAGACAAATTGAATGTTTTGCTTATGAGTTCTTTGGGACAGTCATTAATATCATGCGCCATGTGCACTGTACCATACAATAGAAATGAGTTGGCAGACACTCAGTTTACTATACTTGCAAGGCTAGCTTTACACAGATAAACATTCATGTTGTATGATGTGAGCTACTTGAATTTCTGTGCAACTTGGCAGTCACACAGTGTATTTCAAAAATGCTTTCCAACACTTTTGATTAATATATCTCTTAGTATATAAAATCATCAGTGAAGTGTTATTTATATTAGCATATTTCTGACATTATTCATCGTCTTTGTATTATTTTTTTCAGCTTTCATTTCATTGTGTATAATGGTGGTATCAGAAAGCAGAAAGAGAGCTATCACTGCACTATTACATGTAAATATGCTTGCCCGAGAGACTGAGAGAAAAGGCCTGGAAAAACTTAACGATTTGATAATTTGACAGAATATTCAAGCACCTCTGCAGCATCTTGGTATCTCTTTTTTGTAATGATTTTCAATCCCTTTTGAATCCCTTTGTGAAACATTAATGGGCATCAAGATAGTAGAAAATGAGTAATCTAGCCACGCAACATCACACTAATATCAGGCTAACAGAAAAATGAGCAGACTTTTAAACATCTGTTACTGTTAGCTGGCTAGTTAAGCCACTGAAATGTTAACTTCAAGAATCTCACGTATGTTTTTTGTCTTAGCTTGGGTAACTTGCAATATTCAAGTTGCTGGAAAGTTTTGATGTGTAAAGCCGGCCTAACAACAGAACAGTGATTGTAGACTATATAATTTGACTTGGTACTGTTGTGATCCTTCCCAGGATGTGATTTTCATAGCATTCTGTGGGCTGGCATGTTCCTCATTTACTCCACTAGCTTGAAAAAAATACATGTTTATTATATCTATTCTGGAATATGCATATATACTAAATAAATATGCCAGTCACTCTGGAATATGCCACTTAATTTTTTTTCTGTATCATATTTAAATTATAGCACAATTATTGTTGATGTCATGTGACATACTTGACATAAAGAAATCACATTTGATATTCCGGTTTCTCTTTCCACTTTTAAGTGGCATTCATGTTGGTCAGAATTTGAACATACCATAGACATCAGCTTTCTCATCTCTTGTTTATACCATGGCTGCAATAGCTAAGGTAAAGGTAAAGTGGCATTTGGTAGACGCCCTTATCCAGAACAACTTACAGTCATTACTTACAGGGACAGTCTCCCTGGAGCAACTGAGGGTTAAGTGTCTTGCTCATGGGCACAGTTGTAGAAAGTGGGGATTTGAACCTGCAACTTTGTGGTCATTGGGTTCACAGGTAAGGGTTTACCCACTTGGATACTACCACTATATATTCTACTACGGTATATGCATCTATATATTTTGCAAACTCTGAAGTACTTTATGAAAACTTAATTAGATAACACCTTTGGTTTGCAGCTGACACCTTTGGATAACTAGCTGGTACACCACAGCAGTGTAACTATCTAGATAATATGCTTAAATATGTTGCCAAGTATGTTCATTTGAAGAACAGTGACTTGTGTCAAGAAATGGCATGTGGCATTTATCAGCATGGGTATGAAAATGGTGTTCAGTGTGCCAGTTTATGCCGGTAAAGAACAGAGCATACCACTGACATTTGTGACTTACTAGTGAGTCACCACTACTGTTTTGTTTTTTTTTCAGGCACACAATTATAGTTGGTATGTTTGATCACAACAAGAGGATATGAAGGAGTCTTATTATGCTCAGCCAGATTTCTCTAACCCATCTAGGAGCTTTGGTTTGTTCTGAATGTATTTTCCTGTTGAATACCTGTGAAAGAGCAACAAGATTCATAAAACGTTAAAATTACTGCAAGGCCTCAAGGCTGCAGCCAAGAGGACAGCAGTAGAAAGGCAATGTAGTACTCAAAATGGCAGCTGTTATTATGTGAAACACACATATTTTTGGGCACTTTTCACAAGCTGTATGCTAGTCCATTTTAACTGTATGCTAGTGGTTTCCAAAAATTCTTCAGAATAAAAAATCATGCTACATTGCGAAGCCTATGTAGCAGCTTTTAAAGAGTCATGTAGACTAGAATAGTGATGGTAATGCCAAGCTGTCCTACGTATTTTATAAGGTAAATAAGTGGCTGCCTTGATATGCCTGCCTTAATTGTCACACTCCTTCTCTGACTCAGAGGCCTATGTTTTGGATGTAGCAGTAGTGGAAGGGCCAAGGGGCAGATGACTACACTGCACCACGCATAGCCACAGGTAGAGATTGGTACTACCTGCCAACTTCTATATGGGTCAAACAACAGAGAGGGTAAACAGGGCATACGCTACACGATCTATATTAAATTACAAACAGTTACACATTTACAACAAACACGCCATGCTTTGGCACATCATTGCATTGCTGTGATGTTATCTGTTCATATTTACGTGTTTATTGCACTCACCAGTGACACACACATGCACACACACTCATACATACTTTGGACAACAAATCTTTATCATGTTTTCACTTGAGATGTTTTCTTTTTCCCGTTTCTTTTTTGTACTAAAAAGGGTTTTTACAAACTACTGTAGTAGTTATCAGTAGTTTGTAAAAACCTTTTTTAAGTATTAAAATGATTTTTTTCTGTGTTTCATGTAGGGTAGTGTTGAATTAAATATTGAACATATTGTTTTTTCAGCCTTGGGAATAGTCTGTATTCTTGTATTCAAACTGATAATACATTAAAATCAAATTCTTTTTTTTTTAAGAAGTAAAACAAAATTATTTAACTTGTATAAGAATATAGCTGCAATGGAAACAATACAGTTTCTCTGAGGTGGTTTACAGAAAATACTTTACAGGGAAAAAGGTTGAATCTAAAGAATGATTTTTCTACTTAAAAAGAAGAGTATTTTTATAGTATAGTTTATAGTAACAAGAGTACACTATTTTACTGACCTATTGTCATAGTCTTACAGAGGACTTACCATTAAATATACCAGTATGGAATGAATTACAGTACTGGAAAGGTGCATGCTGAATGTATTTATCTATTTTTCTCTGTCAGGTTTGTTTATATTTACTGAAGCTGGTACTTCCGCTGTTACATAATTGCCACATTCATCTGGCACGGTTAACATATACATATAACTGTGTATATGTAAAATGTGAGCCAGAAATGACTACATACTGAGGACTACATATTTATCCATAAAATACTAAGTACTAAGTACTCTACTGCACACATTTTGATGATACATGACAAAAATTGTTCTTCATCTTTTCCTCATTCATTCAGGGATATTTCATTGATAAAACTTTGTGCTGAAGGGTTGACCCACCCATTTTTTTTTTTTTTTCCTAAGGGCAGTGTTGTGCGATGATAGTAAGGAATCATAGAGACAGTAATGAATTCAGAGATTATGACATACTGTTCAAAGAATAATATATAATCACAAAATATTGTTGAAATGTTAACAAATCATTATGCAAAAAAACATGCAAGACATATTTACACATTTGATTTTGACAGTGTTGTGTTATATCGCGCACCGATTTTTCTCTGTGTAAAACTTTAAAAAGCAGTTCTTCTCTGCTGTGAAACAAAGGTGAACATTGCACTTTTTGCACATAACTTTGGGTAATCCTGTGCACCCAGGAACCATGTGTCTCCGTATTCATCAACTTCATTCTCACTTGTGTCCTCAGTTTTTAAAATATGTATAAAGGGAAGTTTCCAACGAAAACAAAAACACAAAAATACCACTTGATATTTAACCCCTATTTTGTGTGCTTTCTGCCAAAAGTGAAATAAATAAAATAGATTAAAAAATGAACACAAAAAATATTTACAGAATAGCATCCAAGCACATAGTCAGTTAAAGCATCCTTGAAAAGTAACCCTTATCACACAATTTTGCCCTGAGTTTCTGCACAGGCAGAACAAATAAAGGTTCTAAAGCTGACAAAAGGCTTCTCTAGACCTTTATACACACACGTTTTTCTTTTGTTTTGTTTTTTTATTAACAGATGATGTTATATTAAATAAAAAATAAAAATAAAGATAAGTTCACCTTTATCTCACACCATGTGCACCAGTGACCATGATGCTTGATAGTGACTCCCACACCTTATTGCACTGTTCTTAGGCACATTTTTTTAAATATTCCAATTGGTTGCATTTAAATGAAAAAAAACAAGTACTGGACATAGGGCATTAGAAAACTTTTTGTTCCCTTAGGGCAACATTGCTCTTTTGTTCTCAGCTGACTCTTGAATGAGTCATATTCCTGTCATAAGTTCCATTAGTTTCTTATAAATGATACTTCAGACTCAATGACTTTGGTGATTAATAGATTCACTATGACAGTAGCTGGAAATAACTTTAATTAAGAGAGCAGTCAATCAGGCATGCCATTTAAAAGCTGTATTTGAATGAAGGAATCATCAAGCATCAAATGTGTGAGAAAAACTTGCCTTCCTGGGCTGATGTTGATTGAGTGCAACTACCAAGCCAAACATAAACATCTAGCTGTAATAAGAAGGATTTCTGTAGCACTGATGACAAGCTGAAATGTTGTACCACTCAGCAGGCTTAAGCTACAGTGGACTATAATTTGCTTTGGCTCCATCCTTCCATTGTCCTTATTCAAACCCAGTAGCCCTTTATTCTAGTCATAGGAAATCCATGCACTTTCCATGTTCTAGCATGTCCAATTCAGGACACAAAGTCCCTGAAGAGTTGAACCAGGTCTGCTGAAAAAGAGAAAACACAGAAATGTACAGTGCATATGATTTTCTCCATTTTGGATTTAGCAAAGACTTCTCTCTTCATGTTGGTTTAGCTGTCTGAAGCATGAACCAAATCAGTATTTAAATCCTCATCTGTGCATATGTTGAAGCAAATTTATTTAGTTGCTCCATTTCATTCACATATAAACTTGAGGTTAGGAGAACATACTCCTGCCCAATGATTGTGTTTTTATTCTTGGGTTGTGTAATTATTTGTTTATTTGGTATGTTAATTAGCTACACTACCAGTCAAAAGTTTTGTTACACACAGAGATGTTAGGCTCACACTGTTACATAATCTTTCCAAGTTACAAAGGAAGCTTTTTTAATTTTGACATATTTCAATTTATAGTTGTTAACTGAACAACTTTCCGATACATAACAGGAATAAAAATCTGCAGTTTGTGAAATGAAGTGGTAAGTGATAAATAGCCTGTGATGTGCAGCAACCTTTGACTAGCATGGTATAATTAAATGTGAAATTTGATATGCTCTAAAATGTAAAACGAGCTCCTACCCAAACAGTTGCCCTACCAAGAGATATAAGGTATTTTGCATTCCCTAGTTAATTCTTTTTAATAAGTCTTTTGTTTAATTCCTCATATTTCACTGAACCAGAAGAGCACAGAAACTCTGTACTGAATATATTGAATAGTTCCTATAGTTTTGCTGCTTGTTCCATATCAGGCTTCCAATCTAAAAGAAAGAAACGGGTTGGAGAATGTTCATGTAAATATGCATTTATTTTTGAGACATAACCATTGATGAACATCAAAAGAGGGAAATCATATCATATTTCACCCCTTCAAATGAAAAGTAGTATGAAAGAGGGCAAGGTTTATGAATTAGTTTTTTAGCTATTAATAACAT
>JBBJLS010078747.1:0-26038 GCA_037577275.1 Bryconaethiops microstoma
TATAATGTATGAATAAAAGCACATGACTGATTCCTGATCAATTGTACAGTTAATGAGTTCACACATAACAACACAGAAAAAAGTGTCTTTAAATTGGGTTTAATCACAAAGCAGCAATAAAAGTATGAAGCTGTAGGTTTAGGACTATATTACAAACAAACACAAACAATGTCCAGCACACTGACCATTATCAAAAATCAGAACAGCACTTTGTAACAGTATATTATCCAGCTGTGATATATGATATCATAGACAAACACAAACATGTAAATCGGTTTCATAGAAGCAGTTCAACATTTCAGCTTTTAATGAAAATAAGTCACAATGCAGCACACACTATGCTTTCCCTTCCAGCCCTCCGAACTCATTAGACTAATTCAATTGATATGAGGGGAAAATAACGTGCATGCGTGGAATCACTGAGGTTTGAGATTGGCATCTGTCTGCTGGTGTAATCTCTGTTCTATATTTCATATCTTCTGACCATTCATTCTTACATCCTATTGAACAACCCTATCAGGTTGTTTAATAATTAAACGATATTAACAAAGTTATTCAGAGTGGTTTGATGGGAAATGCAACTAGCTGAATTCCCTCTAAACTCTTGTTTGTTAAGTTGCAGTTAGAATGAGGTTTAAAGAGACACTTCTCATGAACAGCATTACTGCTCCCATCTGGCTGGCCTAACAAAAGCCATGGTCAGATTACTCCTTAATCACTGCGCCTGCCAGGCTAGTTTTGATAGTCAGCACAGCAACAGACCAAGAAACACGAAATGATGGATCATTAAAGTGCACGGTTTATAGTGCTCTCAGTGAACAGATTCAGATTGTGCATCAGCAGGTCCTTTTTAGGGCTTTGGAATGAAATTTCTATTTCTTTTGGGAATAGTTCCAGTTCTATCTGAAGAATATTTTGCATGAGTGAATGGACGGAGCTGGAGGCCTACATGTTTAGGCCTCAAAATAAAAGGGATATTAAATTGGTTCACATTTAGTAGAGATATTTAATAGGTTTAAAAGATTTAGCATTTTGTTTAAATTAACTTTTTTTAATTTAACTTTATTTTCTGATTTAAGGATTGAGGATTGGAGTTTGTTGTCTGAATAAACACAGACAGATGCCATGTGTCATTGTATGAGGAGAGCCTCTGTGAGGTTGCATATGAGTTTTGGCCTGACCAGATACTGTTCTATACCAAAGCTGTCCATTAGGATGAATTTATACAAATTTGGACAAATGTACCAGGAAACCTCAGCGTAAATCTACTTGTGTACACGTCTGCATCAAAACATGTAACAATATGTTGTCTTTATTCTTGTGAATTAACCTAAATTGGCCACTACCTCATTTGCTCATTTTTGTTTGGAATAAAAAAGATGCCATCAAAGTGCTAATGATGCCATCAATGATGCCATCAAAGTGTTGCAAACACACAAAAAAGTGCAATGCCTGAAAAAAATGCAGAGGGATTGTGTAGTTTAGGGTGTTGATAGATGGTTGTTATGGCGTTCTAGGAGATTGTTAGATGGTAAATACTGTATTCCAGGTGGGAATGCAAGGGTGTTCTTGGCTGTTTTTTGTGGTATTCTGCACAGTTGCGATTATATTGCAAATGGTTTCTTGGAATTGTAGGTGGTTGTTATGGTATGTCATGTGGTTGATAGGTGATTGCTAAGGTGTTGATTAGGTGTAGGTATAGTTATCTAGGTGATTACTTGTATGTTGCTAGGAGAGTGCTGGGCTAAAGCTAGGTGGTTAATAAGCTCTCTGGTGGTTGTTGTAGTATTCCATGGGGTTGCTAAGGTGCTGTTATGATATTCAGGTGGTTGCATGGGTGTTGCTAGTGTACTGCGGTCATGGTGATATCTGGTAATAAAAAAAAAAAGAAAATCAGACTAAAACTATTAAAAGCATAAAATTATTCAAAAAGCTGTATACAAGCCAACCATTCCAGAACAGTCTATACATTGTGGAACTGATCTGGTCTCAGTAACAAGTTTACAGGCGTAAATCTTGTGGAAAAAGAAGAAACCAAAAAAGAGAAAGATTCTGGGCTTGTCGGAGTGTATGAGAAGCTCAAGGAGAAATGAGGGCAGGTTGATTAAAAAAAAAAAGAAATCTCAGCAGAACTCTTCCCAGAAGGGGATGAGGGGATGACATTGACAAAACTTCTGTCAGGACTTTAACAGCGTTATCTTGTTGGTCTGAGAAACTGCATTCACAAAAACAAAATTACAAAAAAGGCATGGGGGGTTACGGGTGATATGTAGGCCATGGCTCTGGGGAAAACGTTCTCAGAGGAATTACTGTCATATCTGAAAAGTAACAGGTTCATTCTCATTTTTGACAGCTGACAGTTTATGCCACTTTTTTCTTTTTTCGAAAGATTAAGATTGTCATGCAAAATCAGACTTTTGGCTGAAAAAGAAGCTTCACCCTTACTTCTGAACGCGCTTGCCCAACACAAACAGTGCTATTAGTGTCAGCATGTGAAAGACCTGCTGTATTGTATTATTGCACTACATGTGGGCTCCTGCAGTGCTGATACTCAGAAGGATTGCGGTCGTTTATGTCAGAGGATGCTTCTTAGCATATTATCTCTGACTGTGGGTTTTATGGTCCAAATGCTCCTTTTTGAGGAGAGAACTGTGCTCGCTCTCTCTATCTCTCTTTGTCTCTCTGTCTTTTACTCATATATGTGCGTGTGTGTGTGTGTGTGTGTGTGTGTGTGTTTATCAGATAATATTCATTGTTCTCTATGCTCCATTACTTATTTATAATAGCCTTTATACGGACATTAATTAATTTTTATGTGTAACATGTAATGATCTCATTTGCATTTGTTTACTAAATCGTAAGATGACACTTTAAGCGCTGAGCAATGTAAATGGCGAAATGCTAATCCACTGCAATAATGTAAATTATCAATTTTTTTTATGCAATCCCACACTAACCACGTTGTGTAACACTTTTACTCACATTTTAAATATTTGTTTTTGAGTTGGCCGTCAGATGCAAGTACATTTAAGAGGTGTCAGTCAGATGCAGGTACATAGAAAACCAAGTGCATGATGAAAAACAGCTATAACAAGGACAATTTCACAAAATGTAAAGAGAATAATTAGAATAGGAAAATAACTGCCCCTTAGCTGTAAACCTATTCGTGTGACCTTGCTCAGAAAGATCCAATGCATATATTTTCCTTGAATTTCAAACAAACAAACAAACAAACAAAAAAAAACAGTTTCGTGTTCATCTCAACTGGAGCACATTGGTACATTACTTGGGTCAGATTTGCAGTCAGCAGATGTCCACATCTTTTGTTGTTTGTTTAAGCATTACAGCCTTCTGCCCAAACACAGGCTTACGGTCACTCTTGCAAGCAAATGAGAAGTGAGTGAGTAGTCGGGGGTATCAGGAGGAAGTGACTGGCTACCTGCTCATTTCTTCCTCGCGAGATGTCAGGCAGATGGGTTTTGCTTCCTCCTGTCTATCCACTGCATCCAGTATTTGGGGCTTGCTCTGCTGCATGCATATTGACCCCTGAGGGGATTCCAGGTATGACTGACTGTGTGTGTGTTCTTTAGCCCTGTAGACATATGATAAGAAGTATTTTCAGACTGTTACCTATTTCTGAAGTGCATCTTGAGAGCTAAAAGGAAATACCTGCTTCAGATTTATGTTCAGTGCCAACATTTATTCGTTCAAGTTTGAATTAAAGTGAAATTAAGTAAAGCTCATGTTGGCAACAATGATAATACTCTTGCTAATTTTGAGCGTCGAGATTAAGTCTCTAACTAGATAAAAGCCTGCACACAAACAAGCTTATAATGTGAATGCATTAGGTTACAGTCTACTGGGAAGTAGCTACTGCAATATTACTTTTGGCTTAACCCTTTGCTGAAATGTAACAACAAATGCAACAAAATGTTAAGTAGCGGCATTTAAAAAAATATTGTCATAAAAAACGATACAATACAATAAAATTTTTGTATTCCTTTTTTACAAATAAAACCCATTTTATAGGGAGGTTGTAGATTAAATTTGCACTTGGCAAAGAGTCATAATGTCACAGCGAGAAGCAGACTGGCGTGCTGTCACTAACAAAGCAAGCAGAATTGACAAAGAGTGACTCACAATTGTCCTGGAGACATGCTAGAGTTTGGTATGGATAAGGCATCAACAAATTCACTCAAACTAAACTAGGTCAGCTGAGAGAGGACAGTCACTGCTGTGAAAAATATACTATTAATTAGTACAATAAGATTATGCAGAACAGAAAAGGTTATGCAAAGACAAGTTTCAGTGATTTACACAAAGTAGAATTTAAAATCTAAATTAAAAGACAAAAGTACTTGGCAAGCTTTCATCACATGGGCATACAGCTTTGATTCACACATCAAACCAAGGCCTCTATATGCACAGTTGCAAATGTAATATCACAATATGCTTTTGTTACTGTGTAAGTCTGTATCCCAATAATGATTTTATAGAATACTTATTAACCTCTAACCCAGGTTTGACTCTATGCATATACAGAAGTGTAAAACTGTATCTGGAAACTGCAGTGGTATTATCCACAATTTTCAGCGGCTGTCATAGCTGAGTAAATTCAATGTATTAGAAAACAGATGTAGTTGCCAGGGGAGAAAAAGCCCTAAAAGGAAATAAAGTCTTAAGAAACAAATTCAAAATTTGGTTAACAAACATTGAGTGTTTTTGAATGTTTGGCTTGCACTTCTTACAAGCGACACACATGCAGATTGCAGGCACAGCCACAAAAAACAATGAAGGCACTGCAACTAACAAACAAGCTCTTCTACTGAATAGTCTGCTAGAATCCATTAGAGGAGCATAAGAGTCTCTTATAAGTGTTTACTGAACATGGCTCTTCAGCCATCTTAAACATTGCATGATTCATAAAGGTTTTTATTCTGTACTAAATGGTAGGATAAGAGGAACAGTGATGATGAATAGCTAAGAGTGCTGGTACTTACTCATTGGTCTCTGGAGACATGTTCAAGAGTGTGATTGGGCTGCAGGAATAGTCAGCAATGCAGGAAAACATTATTAGTCAATATTCAGACCACTGGCATGAGAAACAGCTAGAAATGTCTAATCACTTCACGCAAGAAATGCAGTTATTGATTCCTCTAAGCAGATACAGACTTAGGTGTCATTTACGCTGGGGACATTTTACACCAAGAACTCCTGCTGTAAAATTTCCTTGCTAAAAAGTGAAGGTTGAACGACAGAACAGAAAGAAGGGCAGGATGATGGGAGCAGAATTGAGCCAGCACAGAGAGAGCCAGAGAGAGCAGGTGGTGTATATCACAATTAAAGACAGCTGAGCGAGTGATGAATGTCCTGTCCTATGATTTCCCTGCTGATGTCACTAAACACAGAACAGAGATCAGTTTTGTAATGAAAAACAAAGCCATAAGAGGGGCGTCACTTCTTTGCTGACAATAAAACATAAGATCAATAGAATCGCACCAATATGAATTGAAACAGGAGATCAGAAAAGGTTTTCCAGTGATGACGAATCATTAAACATTACATCAGGGTATAATATATCACGACAATAGGTAAAAACAACGGAGTTTTTAATTTTTTTCCATGCACAGTCAGCTTCATACTTATTGGCACCTTTGGTAAAGACGAGTAAAAAAAGGCCACGAATAGAGCCTTGTGGTTGGTTACCTTTGTGTGACAAAATGAAAAATATAAGTACACTTGCATTTAGTCTAGGAAAACCCTAATCCTTATTCCTTCATTTTAATACTTTATTTATTTTTGAATTCAAGTTTATTTTTTCTTTTATTTTCAGTGTGAGATTCCAATCTTTACCAAGGTTGCCAGTTATTACGGAGCTGACGGTATAGTACATAATTTGATAACCTTTTACAATATAAACCTTTACACACAAACAAGACTTTTATCACTTAACCAGAACCAGACTCTGTGAAATCCTATGTTTTATAAACATGTTAGTTTGCTTTTAAGATGTGTCTTTTGAACCCTCACCACTGAACTACTGAGTTAAACTCCACAGTTAAATTATCACTGATGGACTTATAGATTTTTAGGTCACAATGAATCTGTCTGTGTAAAAAAGTCATTTATTGAAAATGATTTCTGAGCAGACTCCACAGACCAACCTTGAGATGATATGAATGTCCGGGGACTAATTTAAATTGGGCACATTTCAGACTTTGAACAATTGTAGAGTAATAAAAAAGTTTTAAAAATCTTTTACAAACTTGTTAGACTCATTGTATGAAAAGAAGAAAATTTCAAAAAAGTATAAAATCAGCAGACGTTACTTGTGTTTAAGCATGCTAAGTTTAATAAGAATTAATGAAATTAATCACAAATTGTGGGCATGTAAATTAGCTCCAACCCAAAAGCACTAATTAGTGTTTGGTTGTTATGTTGTTAATGAATATTCAATTTCTTTTAAAAAATTGACCTTCAGATGACACTCTTGCCTGGGCCAGGAGTTGAACCCTTGCTTGTTACATAACATGCAGGACAGATCTATTGTCCCCTGTGCAAGCTAGCCATTGAAGCAAATATAATAGTTGGCATGTATTAGCATTATTGGCATTTATTAATTGGCATGTATTCATGCCATTACTCAAAATCAACTTAAAAAGTTACAAATATAGAGCTCTGGAAAAAATAAGAGACCACTGCAAAAATGTTCAGTTTCTCAGGTTTTATCTTTAACAGGTGCAAGTATTGAACTGAACAGCTTTGTCTTAGTTTTTAAGAACTGGTGACAATATCCAATTAAAAATATTATTCTTTAAAGCATACTTTTAAAGGAAATGACAAAACATCAAAATAAGAGAAATGATCGTGTTTACAGAACTCGAATAATTCAAAGAAAACAAATCTCTTGTTCACTCAAACAAAATGGCAATATTTTCCTTCGACAATCTTCTAGTAGTGTTTTGCCATCCAACTGGTCACATTGTGAGAGGAGAGTGTTGATTACAGCAGTGGTGTTTTGTTCTTTTCCTTATTAAATAAGATTTGATTCATTTGATCACTTATCAGTACCTCAAAAAGCAGAATGAGGTGCTAGTGTAGGAATTTAACAGACACTGGCATGGAATAGCTGTCCTACTCACAAAGATGCTGATTTAAAAATTATTTAAAACTCTTATTTTTTCCAGAGCTCTATGTACAAGTATAGCTTTCCTTAAAGAAACAGCATGCAAAATCTTAGTTA
The DNA here is from genome assembly GCA_037577275.1 of Bryconaethiops microstoma. Classification (NCBI taxonomy): domain Eukaryota; kingdom Metazoa; phylum Chordata; class Actinopteri; order Characiformes; family Alestidae; genus Bryconaethiops; species Bryconaethiops microstoma. The sequence goes on from JBBJLS010078747.1 coordinate 7,244, forward strand.
AATCAGACATGCAAACGCTGAGAAAAAGATAATGGCATGTTAAAGCACCACCTACTAATACATTTGCTCTAAAGTTGACATGCAATCTGTAACTTAGGTGACGTATTAGCATATCAAGCTTAATGAGAATTAAACAAAATATTTAGAAGTTTTAACTGTTTTAGTCAACTTTGCTCCAAGCTGGAAGGATGAATTAACATATGGTAGCCATGTTGTTTTTCCATTTCAATATGTTTTTATATTTAATAATAACTGGATGTGTGAATGTGTGAACATGTGAATATTTTTGACAACAATACTTTGACAAGCAAAAAAGTTGGCAAAAGTAGATTTTGGTTAATTGCAATTTGGTTCGGTTTCCACAAAGGAGCAAAATGAAGAAAGAATTGTGCCTCTAGGTCCAGGAGTAAGATTTCGTGCCACAAACATGAATATGTGGGTCCCTTCATGTGCCTGAGTAGTGGTGGGTGTACTGACCCTTTCCTCCAAATGTGGCATTTCTATGACTTACAGTCCTTGTTCCCCATACTTTTTAGCAGAGAATCAGGAGGACGGGAAGGAGAAGAAGAAGTAGAAGAAGAAGAAGAAGAAGAAGAAGAAGAAGAAAATCTGAACAATTTCATAGGATTTGAGTACATTCAGTGCTACCCTAATCAGAAGAGAATCAATAACCTTGTGGAGGCAAGGATGTCACACACATTAGAAGTAACATTTTGTGAATTACAAGGAATGATTTATATATAACACAAGGAATGATTTATATAACTACTGCCTTTACTAAATAACCCTTTTTTCCTCCTTTTTAAGAGTGTGCATTATCAGCAATGCATGGAGTGCTATTGCTAATGCAATTGTGTGATTAAATGCAAAGCTGTGCTCACTATTAATGGCTCTTCAATTAAACTGAAATACTTACGTGTCTAGATCACTTTCTAGAATGGCCTGGACTGGCAGGTATCCAAGACGAGGGTGTTTGGTGAAGTACTTCTTTGACCGAAACTTGTTTTTCAGTACCTTGGTGAAGTCACGTACATCTTCCCCAGAGGTTGTCTGAAACAGAGTGCTGTTAGAGTGATGCCGGGTTCTATTCAGGTGGTAAACACACACACTGCAGCATACGTCTAGACTGGTGTTCTGTTGTTCATATACTGAACCACGTTCTCTCAGCTTAAATGAAAGTGCAGCTATAGTACTGAAATTGCATTCTCTACTCTTTAACCTCACTTTTTCTCTGGTTTAAAATGATAAATGGCAGTCATTTAGAATAGTGCAGAAAACCGAAAAGACGAAAGATAACTATGTCAAAAAGCCACACAAAAAATAATGGACCAAATGCTAAGACATTTAATGGTTAGTACAGGGCATGGAAGAAAGGTTTAGAACTGTATGATAAATTATTCCTTTAAGTGATAAGTGTAACAAGATACATATTTTTTATATACTTTATACTATAGTCTTTTATTGTTCAAAATTATTTGTGGGCATAGACCAACTGGTTATGTATTATACCTGTCTGGGTTTTTTTTAAAGTCTGTACAATGCAGCATATTGATGTTTAGTACCAATGTATAAACTGGAAAAATTGGAATATTTCAGAATTTTAATGTAGTGAATTTCCTTTCTTATTTCAGTGGAGAGATCCAAACGTTTAATGTTATTTATGCAGAAAGGCTTAAAGAAGAATAACAAATGAAATGTGAAAAAGAATGATATGTGGGTATAAAAACATATTTGTAATTATAAATATAAAAAAATTAATCTGATTGTGAATTTATCCTGACTGATCCAAAGTAACCTTCAGTAAAATCTGAATGATGTGTGGACAATTAATATCACCATACAAACTCTTATGCATAAATATCTCAACTGTGAAACTGTACACAAGTGCTCATAAAGGAGCGTAGCAGTGGGGGTCTACAAAGCTCAAGAATACTGGATGCTCACAGGGGTGCAGTATTCCACCATGGGATAGTTTAGTTTGTGACCCTTGCTGGTTCTTCTGGAGAAAAAACACCTCTGACACACATTGTAGTTAAAATGCTTCAGACTTCGATACCTGAGAAATGAACAGATATTCCTTTAAATTCAGCATTGCTCATTCATCTGTATTTCTATTCAAATGATCTAGTCCTGCAGGATTTCATTTCTTTTATGCTTTATATTTAAGATATAATTTTGTCTATGATTTACTTTACCTAAAGCCCACCATGGGCCACTCTTTACAGATGTTACACTTGGCCTGGTGCTTGGCAGTCTCGGCTGCAGCCACTCTGTGCAGCACTGGTAACCACACCATTGACTGAGGCTCCAGATGCATCCACTCTACAAACTGGTCCAGTTCAATTGTCTCTGTACTGCCCACCTGCAGCACAGCAGTAAAGACAGATATCTTTGTTATGACAATAGGAGTAACAAAGAAAGAAAAGCGCAGCTTTGAAATGTTTTTGGACTTTAAGTCCTCTAGTGTACCCAGTAAAAACATTGCTTAACAGATTCACTGTAAAAAAAATTTTTTTAAAAGGCAGAAATAGAAAATGGAAATATTTATATATTTTTCTTAATGAAATTAAGTGTGTTATTGAATAAATTCATGTTACCACAAAATGCATGTTTCAGGTTGAACAGACAAGACATTTTCATAGTGTAAAAAGAGAGCTAAACCTGTGTCATTCTGTAGGTGTTCCATAATGTTGTATGGGTGGCAGTATGAAAGATGGAAAGATGAGGCATTGACTTCACAGGTACCACAGTGGGAGGTTTGGATCTTTTATTCTTTGGAAACTTCACATTGTGTGAAAACTGGAAAAAACTATTTTAAAAAGACTTTTATGTAGACTATTTGTTTTCAGAGATATTACCTATTATAAAAGACTGTGAAAGACCCAACTTCAGTGAAAAGGTAGGCATGACGTATTTCTGCTAGAGTGGTCATAGGGAGCAATATTGGTCATTCTAGACTTTCCCCGTGGCTTTGGACCTGTTACTACATTTATGGATCAATTAGAGCTGGCCAGTAAAGAGGGGCTATCAAGAGTACCTCTTTCATTACATAGAACATTAAATAAAATGGGCCTCTGTGTGGCACACAGGGAGCAGTAAAGAGAGATGGTAGTTTGGTGGCAGCAGAAAGAATAGACTGGATTTAGAAATCCATTATATCTGGGGATGTGTTTGATGTCATAAGCACTCCATCATAATGCATTACAGACACAGATGCTCATAAATCAAATGGATTCGCTTCAGCCCCCTCAGAACTTAGGACAACAAAAATATGCAAGAAATATTTTACTATGTTTTGTTTTCATCAAAAAATGCAAATGTTATATTTCAATTTAATATCTTTGAGTACAAAATAAGCCCGCTCCCAGTTACTTTTGAGTCTGCACTCAGTTCATTATTAGAATGGAGGAGGACCCCCATGGCAACCCCCTTATTCAAGCAAAAAAAAAACCAGACAAACAAGCCTAAACACTAAACAGACTCCAACTGCCTGTGTTTTCTAAAATGGGTTGTGTGTGTGTGAATATGGAGTACAATGCAGTGTAATTTCAACCAGAGTATCACAATACACTTTTGTTATTCCTAATCACAACAGTGGCTTATGCATTACTGATATCGCACAAAGCTAGAACATGCAAATGAACCTTCCAGACAACTACAATGTATGCAGAGGAGCAATGTAAACACTACTGTTACATAGTCATTTTTTTGTGATAGCAGAATTAAATCACAGCACTTTTACTTTACAAATTTATTTATACATTATCCGAGCTGGGGGGTGGGGGGTGCTGGAGTCAATCCTAACATTCACAGGGCCTGTTTTGCTAACTATAGACTGCTAACTCCTCATCAAAAATTAAGTCTGTACACTAAGGCTATTATTTATTATTAGTCATCACCATAGTGTCAATTTTTTTATTTTCCCTTGCTATCCAGTGTCATCCAGAGGAGGATCGGTTCCCATTTTGACTGTTGGATCCTTCTGAGGTTTCTTCCACTAACTTTAAGAAGTTTTTCCTCGCCCCTGTCACCTTTGACTTGCTCACTCGGTGCTTAGACACAGATTCTGTAAAGCTGCTTTGTAACAATATCGGTTGCACTACATAAATCAAATTGAATCAAACTGAATTGAACAGAGAGTGTCACACATACCAGTCACGTGACGCGCATGGGGTCCTGGAAGTGACGCGCATCACAGGATATATAAACAGGAAGCAGGTAGCAACCAGTGCTCAGTCATTGAATCCATGCTCTCCAGCCCAACCCAGCTCTACTGTCTCTCTACTGGTACTGTGAGTACTCCTACTCTGTGTAGCGTGGTGGATGAACCCAATAGTGGACAGACACGAGAGAGTTGGTAGACCATACACTTTGCTCTGAGAACGCTCTACTAAAGAGTTAAGATTCCCACCAGGAATTCTCAATACACACACACTGAGGAAATAAACGGAGAGAAAACAGGTTTAGTTGGGCCACAAATGGGTCATGGCCACCACCTTTGTTGATTCAGGGGTGGCTGGCAACTTTATCGACCAAGCTTACGCTGCCCAGCTGGGTGTGGATCACGAGGCATTATTAATATCACAGCTGTTAATATCACGGCTGGTTAATATCACAGCTGTAGATGGTTGGCCCCTAAAATCCAGTCCCATTACTCACCAAACCCTGCCTCTCATCATCTATATTGGATGTCACCACGAGACACTGTCCTTTTACATCACTCGCCTCACCTCTCCACCCATCATTCTGGGACACCTTTGGCTCCTCAGACATGATCCTCTCATTTCCTGGACCCAACAGAAAATCCTCCAGTGGGGCCCGACCAAGGGAGTCCGAGGTCCCTGACGTCAATGTGGAGACCATTCCTGTCCTGTACTGTGACTTGGCAGAGGTATTTAGTAAGCATAGGGCCATTCAGTTGCCACCTCACTGGCCCTACAACCTCGCCATTGACCTCCAGGCCGGCATGGTATCACCCCGCCGCCTTCTGTTCTCTCTATCAGCAGGGGAGCAGAAGGCCATGATGGAGTATACTGCTGAGGGGCTTTACCAGGGGAGCATCCGGCCTTTATCCTCTCCCGCAGCCATGGGGTTCTTCTTTGTGAAAAAGAAAGATGTGGGTCTCCGTCCCTGCGTCGACTATTGGGGACTCAACAAGATCACCATCAAGAACTGTCATTCGCACCTGCTTACCAACACTGCCCTGGACGCCCTCTATGGTGCTTCCCTTTTCACCAAACTGGACCTCCGGAGGGCTTACAATCTCGTTGGCATCAGGGAGGGCGATGAGTGGACGACGGTGGTTATGGGAGTGGAAGACCTTGGTTATGCCCTTCGGCTCATGCAACAATTCGGCAGCCTTCCAACAGTTCATTAATGATGTCCTCTGTGACATGCTGGGTCGTTGGTACTTCACCTATTTGGACCCTAGAGGAACACACAGGGCAGTGCTCAAGAGGTTGCTGGCCCATCAGCTATTCTGCAAGTTGGAGAAATGCTCCACCACATTTCCTGGGTTTGTCATCAGTCCCCAAGGTGTGGCCATGGATCCACAGAAGCTGGAAGCTGTGCGTAATTGGCCATTACCCAAGACGCTTAAACAGCTACAGTGTTTTCTGGGGTTTGCTCATTTCTACAGAAGCTTTATCCAGGGCTTCAGTTCAGTTGCAGCACCTCTTACTGCCCTCACAAAACTATCCCGGACTCCTTTCCACCAAAACCCTGAAGCCACTAAAGCTTTCCATCACCTTTGCCAACTCTTCACCACTGCACCCATCCTTCTCCACCCGGACTCTGCCGAGCCAATTTGGAGATGGACGCCTCTGATGTGGGCGTAGGAGCTGTCCTTTCCCAATAAGTCCAGACCAGAAACTGCATGTAGTTTCTTCTCCAGAAAATTAAATTCCGATCAGCAGCGATACGGAATAGGGGACTGCGAGCTGTTGGCCATCAAGTGGGCTCTGGAGGAATGGCATCACTGGCTCCAGGGCGACCGTGAACCGTTCACGGTCTGGAAGGACCATCAAAACTTCATCCCGATACAGCAAGCAAAACAGCTCAACCCCAGGCAGGCACGGTGGGCATTGTTCTTCAAACAGTTTGTCACTCTATCTGACCGCCCAGGGTCAAAAAACACCAAGGCTGATGCCCTCTCTCATCAAAATCCAGCAGAGAGCCCCCGGGCGGACCCCACACCTGTCCTACCTCCACAACTCATCCTGTCGACTCTCCGGTGGGAGATATAAGATTGAGTCCACCAGGGGCAGGCCTTGGAGCCCCCTCTGGCAGGCACCCAGCCTGGATGACGCTTGGTACCCACTGGAATCCTTACTGACACCCTCCAGTGGGCCCACTCATCGGCCATCGCTGGTCACCCCAGCTTCAACAGAACCCCCTCTCCGCTCCAGTGTGCCTTCTCATGGCCCAACATGGCCTCTGACATCAAGCAGTTCGTCCAGGCGTGCACAGTGTGCGCCAGGCTGAAGACCACTAACCAGCCACCTCCAGGAGATCTCCAGCCTCGCCATCCCTGGCCGCACATTGCGCTGGACTTCGTCACTGGCCTGCCAGATTCTGAAGGCAAAGACACCATCCTCACCATCGTGAATCATCTGATCAACTCCACCAGTGTTTCATCGGGATACCACCCCCAAACTAATGGTCAGACAAAGCGGGCCAACCAACAACTGGAGCGCTTCTTGAGGTGTTTCGGCGGCGATCGTCAGAGCTCTTTCATCGGCCCCTATAAAGTTACCGGATTAACCCTGTCACCTATATCCTGTCTTCCACATGTTGCAGCTCAAGCCAGTTATCACCTTACCTCTGGTTCCCCCAGCTCCTGCTCCACCTCGGCCTCGGATCATTGATGGTGGTCCTGCCTACACTGTCCGGCGGATCCTTGACTCGCAACGCCGCAGCTGTGGTAATCAGTACTTAGTCGACTGGGAAGGTTACGGTCCAGAGGAACGGTCTTGGGTTCCCGGCCGCACGGGGTCCCGGAAGTGACGCGCATCACAGGATATATAAACAGGAAGCAGGTAGCAACCAGTGCTCAGTCATTGAGTCCATGCTTTCCAGCCCAACCCAGCTCTACCGTCTCTCTACTGGTACTGTGAGTACTCCAGTTTCTCTCTGTGTATTTACTCACTGTGTGTGTGTTGAGAACGCAAGTGGGAATCTTAACTCTTTAATGGAGCATTCTCAGAGCAAAGTGTGTGGTCTACCAACTCTCGTGTCTGTCCGCAATTGGGTTCATCCACGATGCTGCAGTGGGCTAACTGTTGGTCAGGTACATTCTTGTCTACTCCTCCACATGACAGCTTGCAAGGGTGACTTTCTTAAAAATGGAGTAAGCCCCCGCTTATACGCGGATCAGCAGTCGCGTTTTTAGTCTCTGAGAACCAAACTAATTATTTTTCGTGGAACCCCCTGCACATGCGCGAAAAGGCACAAGGACGAGGGGGCGTGGCGGACGAGGCCCAGACAGCACAGCTTTTTTCGTGGCAATATATAAATGTTCATATATTTGTGTTAAATTAGACAAAAATATAATTAACTAATTTTATAACCTTAGACAAAAATATAATTTACTAATTTTATAACCATGCATGCTTTCTAGTGGGATTTTTTAGCTAATGGGAGTTAACAGACAACCTAGTGAGACCTAAACAAAAAGACATGTAAATAATATAGACTAGCAGTACATAATCAGTATCAGGTCTCAAATCAACTCAAAATAATCAATCAAGTGTATTTTCAACAAACAATTTATTTACTTACTGGAGAAAAATTCTTTATTAATATGTGAACGTAGAAAGAGAATTATGACTAAAGCAGCAGTACCCTTGCTTACACAGAACATGATGACCCTTAAAATACATGTTTACAGTGTGTTGAAAGGTCCAAACCAATTATGGATCTTTGTGAAGAGTGGTTCTGTGCATGCTTGGATGAATCATCACATTTGTGTGGTTTAACAAACAAAAACAATTTTTGTCACTTTAACCACATCATATTCAAAAACCACCACTGAGTCTGGGAGGTGGCTGGCAACATAAGACTCACATGCCGAAAGCAGCTGTGTACGCTGGGCTCTACGTTGCTTCCTCCAAAGGCGGCCGCCTCACCCAGCTGGTGGGGGATCTGCATGGTTGTGTGCAGCAGCAGGGCCAGCTGTCTTGGGTTACACACTCCCGCAGAGCCAGCCACCTGACTGAACAGGTCTGAGGAGAGCACTGTGAATCAGGACTATCAAGGATATTTGACTGCAATCACAGACTATTACTCCTGAGACCATGTAGGAAAGAGCTTGGAGAGAACCAATTAAATTGTGACTTAATTCTCCAACGTGTCACACAGTTCTAATAACCTGAATGTGAAGCACCACAATCATGGAAGACAACAAAATACTTGCATTTATACTTGTCCTCAAGGTGCCCTTTTGAAAGAGAAAGCAGTCCAATCTTCATGCTCAGGACTTGAATTTTTCCACTTCTGTCACTATCAAATAAAAACCAGGTATATAAGAAATATGGCTTTGAGTCTTACAGTAAAAGGAAATTTCTTTGTTCCCGTTAATGAATATATCCTTTTCTTGTTCACATTTACAAAAAGGCAAAAAGACATTATTTAAAAAAGACACTATATGCGTCATTTTGACGTGGTTCTAAGCACTGCTGGTATATTAAATAACAAAAATAGAAGTGACTAATCACTAGTCTTCCTTTACTGCTCCCACAAAACTATTGGTATCAAGGTGTGAAATGACCATGTACTGTATTGTCCTCATCAAAAGACTGCATCTGAAATAATCCCCAGGGCAAAAGCAAAAAGATTTTTTTCAGTCGGAAGAAATCAGCATATTTTAATATTTATAAGGATTATGATTACAACCATGAGCTCATCTTTATGAAATTTCTGGATACTCTAATAGCCTCAGTCCAATATTGTTTAAAGTGAAAGCTCAGCAAAAAAAAATGTACACAATTTTCTCCCTTACCATAAATCCTAAACGTAGTCAATCAAGTCTGTCAGCGTAACCAGTCAAGATGTGTTTGATGAAGTTTGCTTCTTTGGTTTTGCACTTGCGATGCAAGGCTAAAGTAACTGACATATAATGAGAGCTTATAACCACCAATTAGCATCGCGCAAACTGCAAGCGCCGTCTAAAGCTGCCATCACATACTGTTATGTAAAAAGAGAGAAAAAAATACATACAAAGCTAATATGTTCTACAACTGTTTTTAGCCTTGCAACACTCCTTTGTACATTTTATTACAGATGTCATATAGTATCCTAGGCCACATAAATAAGGCTATGTTAAAGTCTGTAATGTCTGTAACTAACACTATAGTCTATATTTTTAGTCAGTGAAAAATTAGATATTTTTTCAATCCTTGATTATTTTTGAAATACCTGTCATAGACATTCAGAAGCCAATTGAGACAGAGGTCCACACATAGAGGGATATTGATCATATCTGGATACATCCGCTGAAGTCCAGTGTAGACTCTGAATAAACAGGTTACAATGCCTGGAACCTCCAAAAGGCATCCATTGTGAACGAGCTGATGTTGGTCAAAGACACACTGAGCCATGTCCAACTCCAAAAAGTCCACTGAAAGAGACAGACAGTATTCACTTACAATTTCATTTGCACTCATTCTTCGCCCCACAAGGGACACATCTTTAATGAAATCCATTCAGCACATATTAATGGAGAGCAGCAGAACATAACTCATTCTGTGGCGTGTAATGAAAGGTCCAAACTCAAAATGCTGGGGAAAAATTTACACTAATTTACTATCTGAATTCATCAGATTTGCAACTAATTATATGTTCCATCAGCTTCTTCCTAGCCCTGTAAGGTCCATTACAGCAAATATTCGCCTTCTGACTCACTTGACAGAACACGGTTTCTGTACAGTTTGTGTTACACCAATGTTGTCATTAGTTGCATTTCGGCCCCAAAGCCTTTACACCCCTGCTGTGACAGCGAGATTTAGGACTTACAGACTTAGTTCAATAAAGGCCCCTGATACATTCACCAAAAACAGCTAATGAAAGGCTGCCTGGCTGAAACTGTCTCCATCGACTACATTAATCACTCTGCTGTATGAACATTGTAGAACACCTTCCTAGGGTTAGCTTTTTGGTAAGTAACCATACAAGCAGAGAGATTTAGAAAGTAATAAGGTACTCACAGCATAAGGCTTTCTGCAATCTGCGGCTCTTCATAGCTGTGCGGTAGGCAGAAAAGCGTACGTGTCCCAGCTCAGCTGTAATGACACAGAGAAATGTCCTTACTACATACAGTCTTCTCCCAATGTTATCTTTCATGTAAATATCCTAAATACTCATTTGAGTACATCAGTCATTTCATAAGATATTTATTTTCTATAGCTGGAGAAGCTCACAGTGTTAAGACACAGCGAGTGTAAAAATGTATGTTGAGTAATCGATCTAACACTAGCATGGTGGCAAATTTGTCACTGTAATTCCCAACTGCCTAGTTTCAATTAGTTACAACAACGTAACCCAGCTCAGTAGCGGAACATTATAAATTGGACGTTCAATGTAGAGACTCTAGTGAAAGAAAACACAGGTTTTCCATTAAACTGTATGAGGTTTTAATCCCATGTCCAATGTAACTAGCACAAGCGGCACTAAAAGAATATATTTGTGGGTGGAGAATGGACAGATCAATTAAAAATCAGCTATACTAATCAATGTTTTGTATTTATATGTAACTATATAAGGGCCATTCCACTAAATTGTGGACCCATTGCAGTCCTTACATTAAAAGAACTGTTGAACAGGTAAAATTGTACATATTTTTGTTCATTTTCATTGCTGATCACTTATTTTATTGATGAGTGAAATCAATGTGTAAATGTATCCTCAAAGCCCATGTCTGCCAACTACCAAAAGTGCATTCATTTTAAATATACATATACATTATGTTCATCATTATGTTAATAGGAACAGAAGTGGAATAACAGTTGACTTAAGACGCAAATCAAAATCCCGTTATTGACCTAATCTGAAAAAACTTTTATGAAAAGATTGAAAATAAATTGTCCACTTTTCATAGGATGACCCATGAACTATGTTATTAAGTGTCATCTTGAGAAATGAGAGCTGGAACTCACCCATTGACTGAAACAGCTGAGTCATTTGTGGATGATCCCATGACGTAGTCTGACACTCATGACTGGTATTTAACAGTGCAAACATAACAATGATAACACACTGATTATATATTGTGGCTAAGAACATAGTACAGTAGAGATATAATGGTATGAAAAATAAAACTCACTTGATGTAGTAAGGAACACCATTATGAAAGACTGCCCTCTGCCATGGGGGCTGTACAGAGACTGTTAAAGAGATCAAACTTCTTCATATCTTGTTGTGAAACTGTATTTTTTACTTACTGTACTTTCCAGCAAGCATGTAGTATGGTTAAGCTGAAGATAATGCAAAAGAGCCTGAGCAACAAGAGAATGTTATATATGTCTATGTGTTTTAATCCAGTTTTACCAGATAAGAAGTCTTGGGAGAAAAGTCTGTTATCATCTCGACCATCTAGGAGGCGCCTGAGCTGATTCATCCTTGCCCCCTGCAAAGAATTGATAAAAGGCAGCAGAATTATCTTGGAACTTCAAGGCATTGACTGTGCAGAGTAACAAAAGGAAGAAAGGGGTCTTAAATCTCACAGTGCTTTCAAGTCACAGAGTGCCATAATGTAGTGATTAAAAGTTTAAAACAGACAACCACAGTGACGACACAGCATCAACCTAGATCCCTGAAAAACAACAATGCTTTGAAGTTTGTTTGGTTTTTTTTATCTACGGAAGACCACAGCATAAGGGACAGAGTACAGAATAATGAAAACTGGACGTTCCAGGGTTGAAGAATCAATCTCAGCTGTTATGTCCGACACAATTATCATGCAACTGGTCTGAAGAGTCTGCTGAGACATGCAATGGACCTACTGCACTTATCGCCTGTCACTAGCTTTGACAGACATGTCTTATCAGAGACATTTAGTGATGTGACCTTTTTTTTAATGTTCCTTATAGTTGGATGATGAAACCCCAAGACAATCTGGAAAGTTCTGTGGCTGAATATTTTTGTTTGAGTCTGACATTGTTTCGGATAGATGCAGCTTTTGTCTGAGTGCAAAACAATCCAAGAACATCAGTCTGAAAGCAGAAGCTTAATTATCAATGTCCTCCAGCAGTCCAGATCAATGTGGAAGGTCAATATCATGGTCCGGCAGATCCCCAAAAGACCATGACAGTCACACACTCATCAGATGACAGAACAAGGACACAAACTGCAAACAAAGCAAGGTGTGACAGGGATGCTATTACTTAAAATTTTGCCAGAGCTGCTCTGTAACATGAATGCGATGAAAAGGTCAGTTAGGTGTACCAGGATGTCTGGCTAATTTATTGTTCATGCAGTCGCTAAAGAATTCACTGCTATGATAACAAGCAACATTATTTTACATGACATTTCAAGAGCAGACCACCATCCATTGCTGACATGGCATTTAAACATTTGATTTTCTACAAGACCTGCCTGTGACCTTTCATTGCTAAATTCATATTTCCAGCACCTTTCGGCTTTGAGCGATGCAGCCCTGATGAATCTCTCACCTCTGAGATGTTCATTTGTGTACTGCGACTGTGAGATGATTTTGATGAGACCAGAGCCAGCTGAATGTCAGGAGGTGGAACCGTACCAATGCTGACATCCGCTGCACTCAGGTGGAGATCTACTGCTCCCTCAATAAAGCTCTGGTAAATAAACAAGTATTTTACTTGGGAGTGAGCGATGTGTCAAATAGGTAATATTGCAGACATATTCATGACACACATTAGGTCCAACATTTCATTAGCTGCTCATGGAATTGGAAGAAAAACTGGTAAATAAATAAGATTAAGGTGTAACTGTAGTATTCAGTCAGACTCTTGTTGCTATGTAGTTTTAATTTGACAGTGAGCCACTACTGGTTGTTGTTTACAAGCTGTATATGGTCAATCTAAATGTCTATTTTTTGTAAAACATGCAGTGCTCTAGAAATGCTAGAAATGCTGTGATGTGCTCAAGAATGTGTAGTCCAACTTAATTTATTGTGATATTGATATAATCATATTGTCCACCCTTGCATATAAGTGAAGCTGTATTGCTTCCCTTGAGTGTTCAGCTTGAAATATTTACATTTATGCATTTGGGAGACACTCTTATCAAGAGTGACTTACAAGCGAATCATGTTGTGATTCACTTGTAAGATGTGGCATGCTTGCCCAGGCTATAACAGTTAAAGTCCTTGGATATGTGCTTATTTTGAATACTGGGCCTAGCTAATTACAGTGCCTTTTTCAAGAAATCTAATCTGCCTTTTACTCCATATATGCTATCCTTTCAAAATATTAAACTTAGCTTTTTACACACAAAATTTGGCAGAAAAAGTATGTTTCCCGTAAATTATGTTAAATTATTTTCATAGAGAAATTCAACAGAACATGTATTATGACGTTTTATCATAGAAGAAATGCAGGTCCAAGATTAGATTACAATGGTTTTACTAACGGGAACAGATACTAGATCAGCACTACTCAGAGAACCCTTGATCTTTGAGGCTTGATCTTTTAAATGGCTACAGAGCGTACAACTTCTTTTACCTCAGGCAAAAAAGAAAACTAACAAAAAAGCAGATTTGGTGTTTTTCTCCCAAAGCATTTCACTCACAGTGGTCTCCTCAATACCATCCAGCATACAGTTGACCAGAGGGTGTCCATCTGAGTGCCACAATTGCCCAATATTCTCCATCTGAGCCAAGTCAAGCTCCTCCAGATGCATGGAGTCCTGCAGGTCCTGAAGCTTGTCCAGTGCCCAGCTGACCTGCTGCTGCCAACTTGCCACATGAGTGTGAAACCGTTCCCAGTGCTGCTGGACTTCCAGGGCCTGATCCTGCATTGCTTGGGCTAGCCACATACTCCTGTCTGGCACAGAACATCCTGAGTGGCAGCAGAGTTCAGGCAAGATGGAGTTAAGGGGGAGATGACCCAAAACATAGAATATTGAATAAAAAGTACAAACACATGTCCTTATGTCTGGAAATAATCTGTGATGTCAGAAACCTTTTAAGTGGGACACTTGCTGTCAAACTGATGCTTGACTAAAGGTAATGTTCCTTTTCTCTTTTATCTCATCTTCTTTTTCCTTTTAAGTTTTTCTTCATTTGTACTGATGTATCACCAGTGCAATCTCTGGCGCTGTATTACCCAGACTGAACCTCCTCAGTATCTCACACGACTTGAAGCAAGAAGCATAATAAAATTAATCTCACTCTGCCTGTATGTTCCTGATTAAGCTTAGGGTCATCAGAAAGACTGAAATTTATCCACTGCTTGTCACAAGTTTATTCCTTTGTATGAAAAGCAGGTGTCCCCTAAATCTTTTAGCTCAAAGGTGGTTTAACTACAGGCTGACATTGAAAGTGGATAAAATGCATGGACTAATACATTACGCCCCGGGTTAAGGTTAGGAAAATATTAACAGGCATGACATAGTCCTCCTCAAAGAATGCTGGTTAGCAGGTGATTAAATTGAGGGCTCACTATAATCAGCAGAGGTTCTGTTTATTTTTAAATGACTAATACAGGACCCAAAACTTCCAAAAGAACATGTTTCCCTAATGCAAGGACAATGGGGAGGGACAGTCATGAATTTCACTTTTTCTGCAGAGGACCTGATATGACACTGCTCTGCGGGCCAGTACCTGCCTTGTGCTGCTTGCATAATAATTTGATCCATCCTCTGTTAGCAGTTATAAATCCAGATTTACACCAATCCCTTTTATCATTTTCTCACAGTGAGTCCTATCAGCTTTACTGTCTCCATTCAGCCATAAAAGTGATACATATATTTCAACTCTCAATGATCCCATTGACTCGCAATAAGGGATGAATCCAGTAAAGGAAACCATGGAATAAAACCAGTAAGTGACAGGTGAAAGCCAATGATTTACCATAGAAAGATAAAAGACATGTTTTCACTAGGCAAAATATAAAATGTTGACAGCTATTAAGGCTGCACTGCAGTTTCTGAGTTATAGCTCAAACGCCAAACTTGCAGGAGGACCCTGAGCAAAAACATGTTAAAAAAGAATTGACTGGGGGGGATTTTAGAGGTGGGGGGACATTTTCTGACCTGTTGCTTTTTCAATGCTGACTTCACTCAGAGCATCCACAGGCTGCGGAGGCAGACACAGACACACCTGCTTCAGAGTGCGGTCAAAGTCCTGCCTTCGACTGGTTAGCTCACTCTGCAGAGCCTGCGTTAAACAATGAATTATTAAATAGCACCACATTATGGGAAAAAGATGCTATTCGAGCAGTAGGACCAACCAAGCATGCGAGACATTTCTGAAAGACGAGCTACATTCTCAACTGAACTTTTAACCCTCTAGGGCATGGTGTTGTCTTCAGGCAACAAAACATTATTTTGGCCCATCCACTGCCCCATTTTTTAAAAGTATCACATTAAAAGTCTGATGATTAGTCTGGGACCAATAAAATTTGAGGTGAGCGTAGGTTTGACCTTTCGTCTGGGGGTGGAGCAGTCTTTTTTGAGCTAATAGCTGGGTTGGACACACTGCTAGTAGAAGGTAAGATACATTTCACTTTTAAACATGTTTAAATTGAAATAATTTTGTATAAAAATATCTGTGATGCACATGAATATGTGAAGAAGCATATCTGATTGAGTAAAGACTCCTTTTGTCTTTATTTATATACTAAAATTGTTCATTTGTTGCCTCAGGGCAACAAGATGCTACAAGTGTACTAAAACACCAAGGTTTATATATATAAACCTAGGGGGGCTTGGGTGGAAGTGGGGCTTGGATGGGACATATTTTATGATTGATATATTATCAAGGACCCCCAAGCTCCCAAAAACTAGGGTGAAATAAAAATTCATGCCATACAGGGTTAAGACAAGTCAGTTGCTTTATTGTCATTTCACCCATATATACACACACAGGGTGAAATAAATCAACATTCCTCAAGGACCACAAAATTCCTCTAGGACCACAAAATTCCTCCAGGACCACAACATCCCTGCAGGAGCACAATGTTCCTCCAAGACCACAATGTCCATCCAGGACCACAATGTACCTCCAGGACAACAATGTTAATCCAAGACCACAGTGTTCCACCAGGACCACAACATTCCTCTAGGACCACAATGTTTCTACAAGACACATGATGTTCCACAACCACAATGTTCCTCCAGGAATACAATATTCTTCCATGACCTCAGTGTACCTCCATGACCTCAACATTCCTCCAGGACCACAATTTTCCTCCAGGACAACAATGTTAATCCAAGACCACAGTGTTCCACCAGGACCACAACATTCCTCCAGGACCACAACGTTCCTCCAGGACCACAATGTTCCTCCATGACCTCAGTGTGCCTCTATGACCTCAACGTTCCTCCAGGTCCTCAAAGTTCCTCCAGGACCACAATATTCCTCCAGGTCCATGATGCAAAACAAGAACAATAACAGAAAGACCACAAGACGAAGTGCAGACAGGACAAAATTCAGAGTAAAAAGAGAGCAAGAAAAACACAAGAGCAACAAAACAACAGGACAAGACAGCTTTTAGTGCAGTCGATGTTTGAATGATGTTTGTTTTATATCAGATACTGTTTTTTAGAGTCATTAGGTGTGCAAAGATGCAGAGAAGAGGTAGAACAGCAATCAGTAATAATTGCTAAAATGATAACAGCAGCAGGACAGAGAATATAATCACACTTCATTTTCTTAGTCTCTGTTATTTTTTCTCCCTCCATTTTTTGGTCTGCGCTCCTGCGATTTACACTCTCAACCTTTTCTCTCTCAACCCTAAACTTTTTTTTTCACCCTCCCTCTCTCTGTGTATCTCTCTCTCTTCCTATGGGACTTTTTCATCACTCTCTTTTTTCACATCTCTGCAGATGCATCCATTTCCACTGCATCTAATTCAGAATGTGTTGCTTGAACATCTCACGAGCTTCAAACATCCATTTTAAGCCGAAGCTTAACTGACTTAAGTTCAAATGAACTTTAGCTCAAAGCTGCTAGTGGAAACGAGCGTTATTGTAATAATACAAGAAACAGTGAGAAGAAATTTCCAGTTGGAGTATATTCATAATTTGTAATGAACTGACTAGTATTTCGTTCTTTATGTTAGTATGTCATCAGCCTAAGAATCACTTCTCATGCTTTGATTGGTCCAGCTGAACAGCCAATCAGAAAGCTTTCTCATTGCAGCAGTGTGTGCTCGGCCAAAGCGCATTTAAACCAAACCAAAATTTAAAACCAAATGATAGGCCACACTGGCCAACAGTGACCTAATGGTGCCCAACAGGTAACTGGTAGCTTGGAGTTTCATGGCTGTAGATCAGATTAACACACTTTTCCCCAAAGTAAGTGCGATATTTTGCGTGGTTTTAGACTCTGTATGGTATAAGGTACACCTGAAAATGAATAAAAGTATGTTGCATAGCTTGAATTTTATCTGTACTTTTGTCCATTTGAATCGATTAGGCCTACAGAATAGTTGAGATTACTGAACAGCTCCGCAGGTGACTGTATGATGAGTAGGAGAAGCTGTACGCACAATTAAGATTAATGTATGGAGGCCCCCTTCACTGTTTAGATACATTAGCCTCCAGTGCATACATTTCACCGAACAGCTTTATTTACTTCTTTTTTTTTTCATGACCATCTTCCAACCTCTCCTTATCCCCTATAATTCTGCTGGCTATTTGTGTTACTTTTTGTTGCTGTGTCTTTAAGATGGGTTTTTTATGTAAATTGGTTCCATTCTGATTGTATTATGCCTCATTCAAAAAGTTATCTTGACTGAAAGACTTTTTATAACTTCAGTATGAATTGGTCCAAAATGCTGTGGGCGGGTTAAGGTGATACATGCAAAGGTGTTCCTTTTTTGTGACATCACAAATACTATTAAAGGAAAATTGACTGTTTTTGCGGCCCAGTGTCTATGTTTACATAAAAGGCCAAACTCTCGTATTTAAAAGTAAACGGTTTTTGTGATATGGGCATTTTACAGCTCAGTTTATTCAGAGATGTTCAACAAAACACAACGGTCACCATCTGAGTCCTTCAGTTCCAACCAGAACAGTTCGCACGTTCTTCACACACTCTCTGCTCAGGCCTGGGTTTTTGCCAGTTTGTGGGTGAAGCGCCAAGCAATGAAACTGGATTCACAACCTCCTGTGAGTTTTGACCACTAACACACCGGCTCTGCATATATATATAAATATACACAGCCATGGAAAAAAATAAGAGACCGCATCATTTTCTTTTCTGGTTATTGCTTTTGTCATTTGTGGTAGTGTGTCTGTGTAAAATCTGCATGTCACTATTGTTTTATACACTATTGACCACACTTGATTCAAAATTCCAAACAAAAAACTATAGAAAATGTAAAAATAATACATATAAATAATTTTTAATACATTGGAAATGTTGACAACACTCTGTTGTCAACATTGTGTGTGACTCTGTTTCATCCATAAGAAACTGAATCAGGAGTGAAGCTGCTGGAATACAGAACATAGAAAAGCTGCTTTACAAACACTACTGCATTCACAACACATATGGAGGCGTTTCTTATA
The DNA here is from genome assembly GCA_037577275.1 of Bryconaethiops microstoma. Lineage (NCBI taxonomy): Eukaryota > Metazoa > Chordata > Actinopteri > Characiformes > Alestidae > Bryconaethiops > Bryconaethiops microstoma. The sequence goes on from JBBJLS010078747.1 coordinate 25,952, forward strand.
TTTACACACACACACTGCAATAGTTCAGAAAAGAATAGCAACCTGTGCATTTTACACACACACACACACACACACACACACACACAC
>JBBJLS010078884.1:0-25972 GCA_037577275.1 Bryconaethiops microstoma
TTCAGTTTCTGATGGGATGAAACAGAGTCACACATGCACACACTCTGCTCTTAACATCACTATTTTAATTGTTGCAGCTGTAAAAATTATGTAATGTAGAGTGTGGTGCAGTTTAACATTTCCAAGGGTTTATAAATTATTTGTATGTATTATTTTTAAACATTTCTCCAAACATTTTTTTTGTTTGGAATTTTGAATCAAGTGTGGTCAATAGTGTATAAAACAACAGTGACATGCACATTTTACAAAGACACACTCCCACAAATTGCAAAAGCAATAGCCAGAAAAAATGATGCGGTCTCTTATTTTTCTTCCATGGCTGTATATAAAATTTGATGTGGGATTGAAATATTGGGGCTTACACTCTATAAGGCACACTGAAGAGCGGCAGTCCTTCCAAAATGAAATCTCAAGGTGTATTGCGCAATACTAGACATCGTTTTTCATATGCTTTCACACACCTGCACACACACCCACCCCCATACACACCCACACTCACCCATACCATATCCAAGTGATTCAGGCATTATAAGTCATCATTTGATATTTTCAAGAGAACACACAGTACCTCAGGTGTTTGGGTGGACGTACAAGAGGAGCTCAGCGAGGCACGCCCAGGCTTTCAGTGTCACAAACTTGGAATCTCTAATCATATGCTGTGCCGGTCTGTTTTTAAGTAAGAAATGTACAATGATAATTATAACCTACTGTAGGATAGAGCACAACATGGATTTTTGTCATGGTCTCAGGTTCCAAAAGCAACAGTATCATTTGAAAGCTGGCCTGGACTTGCCAGGTGTTTGTCATACTCATCATTTAAAATATTTGTTTCTCCACCTTATCTGTTCAAAGTGTGGGAACTATAAAATGTCTTTTGATTTTAGAAAATCAAAAAATACACCACCAGGTGGGGAAATGTGTAAAAATCTAATTAAATACATTATGTGTCACTTAATTTCGCCTTACATTTGCCATCAATCTCCTCCAACTAATCATCAAGTTAAATACTCAGACTCCACGCTTCCTCCAGAAAACTTAAAGTGCATTTTTATTGACATGTGTATAAGAGAGATGTGTATGTCTAATAATTTTGACATTTGACTGTCTGTTAACATTCATGAAAGTATATCTGGTTAACTACAGGGAAGGGAAAAAATGTCAAAAGAAAGAAAGAAGGAAATAAAAAACTAATGTAAAAAGAATATAGAGATGGCTGATCTTGTAAAGTGTCCATTTGTCCTATGTGAACACATCACAGTGTGAACAGCACAAAATTACTTTTGGGAGTTAACCCATTCACTAAGTGAAGCAGTGGGCAACCAGGAACAAGTCCTGGGATTCAAACCCATGACCTTCTGATCGCAGGGGCAACTTCCTAACCACTAGGCCACCAGCTGCGCCAATAATAAATAGTTGTTGTCCAAATCTCTTTCCTTTGGAGAAAATTCAGGGCTGTCAGAAGTGGGATTCGAACCCACGCCACCTGGGGAGACTGCAACCTGAACGCAGTGCCTCAGACCGCTCGGCCATCCTGACTGCTCTAACAGTTTTTATGTAACAATACAGGTACAAGAATATGTCAAAATGTTTATTATTCAAAAACAGGGAAATCGGTAATTGATGAAGGTTGCCTTCATGAAGAGAGAAACCAAGAAACAAAGCAGAACAACACTGGATGGCAAGTCCTTATTGAATGAGGCAGAAGGGTTACATAGCTTAAAATGCAAGTAAAATATTTTTAAAGTCTTTAACTTTAGAGGTTTCTTTCATTTTGGGAGTCAAAGAAAGTACTGCATAAAAACAAATGAAAACTTGCCAGGATACTTCCCTTCTTCTATAACAAACAGGTAACAACTCTCATTACAGGATCTCTTGAATCTTCATCTTCCACACATGTTTTTCTCCTCTGAAGACCTGTGTGCCGACATGTCAGTTTGTCAGAGAAATATATCTTCACTGTTTCTGGAGTAACCTGACATCAGATAGAAGAGTTAGTATGGTTTGCGATAAAGCCACGCAATCTCTGCCTTCTCACATCCTAAACATCATCTAGTCACATTAAGGCACCAGGATTTTGGAGAAGCAGATAACATACTTAACTTTTTATCACAATTTTGTTCAAACATAAAACTGTTTTTTCAAGGATCTGTTATTTGTATACTGTGTTTTCTCCATTTTCCCACAACAGTCACCCACAGAGTGACATTAATATTCGAACACTGGCAGCTCGAACAGTTAACCAGTTACACCATGGGCGACCATTATACCATTATACTATTATAGCCCCACTTTTCAAAATCATTTGTTTCGTCACCCCTGCTTTTCCCCTCCCAGACAACAGTCGAGATGTAGAGAGCAGATTGCGTGTGCCCACTACTTTTCACCTCCCTACACATTCCTAGTGTATAATTAGTGTTAAACTATATAATTTTAATCAGCATTTTTGCATTTATAACATTTTGTAGCAAGAACAGACAAAAGAAAATACAGCCCTCACAGGAATAGGCCTAGTTGTGTTCTAACAATGAGATCATTTCTAGTCTTTTTCTAAACTTTTCACAGAATGATAAACTAAAAATGTCATAAGTGTTGCAACCACATCAGCCGTTTTGATGCTCTGCTTTGTGCAGAAACCCGCCAGTGTTTGACGAACAGGCTTGTCATGGGTCATATTTATTTTGACGACATACAACTGCACTGAGTTAATTGTGTTTGCATCAACATAGCAGTTTTTTTAGCTTGTGACAGACCCTTTGTTTGTTACAGCAGGCCCCACTTATGAGGTCTAGGCAATGGTGGGTGGTTGGAACAAGGTGCAGAATTAATGTTAAATAGGTTAAAGCCCCAGGGATTGATATAACATGTAAAATCAAAGAAAAAATACAAATAAAAAACATTGTACTGAAAACCAAACAATTAGAACCACACGCAAACAGTATAGAACATTTTGTCACAAAGAACACAGATTAACACTTAGTTTCTGTTGTAAGAAAACAAAAAAACATATAAGTTGAACTTTATGTTAACTTTATGAAACTTTATATTTATCTTAATTTATAATAAACTCTTAATTAAGCTAATAATTAACTTAATAATAATAAACTGTGAGAACCACGTGGTATAGTGTCTATCACAACCAGTATAGCACATTTTGTCCCAAAGGCACAGAATAACACATAGTTGCTGTTATAATAAACTGTTAATTAACTTAATGTCTTGTATATTACATGCCGTGATGTAAAAAACAAAGCTGTTTTATATAATAAACTGTTAATTAACTTAATGTCTTGTATATTACATGCCGTGATGTAAAAAACAAAGCTGTTTACACAGCACACAAATGATTAATTAAAACTGAATGAATCCTGATCTGCCCTATTGTTCTGATAAATAGCAGGTGCTAAGGTTGTGTTTTTGTCTTAAGTACTCTGCAGTTCATTGTCCTTTAAACAGTTTAGCCAGAAATACAAGAACTTTGGGTCAGAGAGTTCACAGCAGTTCACAGAAATGTCCCAAATTCCTCTGCCTTGCTTTCCGGCCCCATTCTATCAATCTAAGCGAGCATGACGTTGTGTTAAATACTCAGCATGTTTTGACACTTACAGTTCTGCTGCTGTGGCTGAGCCTCCAGCAGTATGTGATATTTTTATTGTAGGAGTAAAGATTGCATCATGACTCGTCGTTCTCCCTTCTCCCATAGACCCTGACTCAACTCTGAATCTGAATCGGTCTGAATCATAAGATCTTACTGCAAGATGTGCAGGAAAACGTCTAAGAGGCAGCGAGAGATAAAACACACACACACACACACACACACACACACACACACACACACACACCTTAATCAGCACTCGATCTGTTCTGGAAATGAGCATATCAGAGCATATCTGTTTCATACCTGTACATTTATGATGCAGGCCTGCTTTCATAACTTGCCTGTCCGTAAACCCAGTCCAAAATAACTGAAAAGTGCTTCACGGGATAATACGTATCTACATTTAAAGCGAGATCTTTTTACGGCTCGGAAATTCAGAATTTTGAATGGATCAAACTGATGTCCGTTCTTCATTTTTGCGTTTGAATAATGCTGGATATCCCACATTATCCAGCAGACGGTGTTGACAGCTGCAAATGAGGCAGAAATGTGTTTAAACAGTTCTAAATAGATCATGCAATGTCTTTTTAGTTTGTGAGAAAACACTGTAAGTCCTGCCTGACAGAAGAATAGACCTCACTGTTTGCCTGCACTTCCCGGTAGGAACAAAGTTCATTCAGGTTTCACCCAGCTCTTTCTCTCTCTCTCTCTCTCACTCTCACTTTCTCTCTCTGTCTGTCTGTCTCTCTCACCCTCTTGCTCTCTCTCTCTCTATGTTTCTCTCACACTCTCACTTTCTCTCGCTCTCTGTCTCACTCTAACTTTCTGTCTCTCAATTCAATTCCATAAGCTTCACTGGCATGATCATATTCAGAAACAGTATTGTCACAAGTGAACCTCAACAACAACAATACATAACAATCAATGATTGTTGTTATTATTATTATTATCAAGTGAAGGTAAAAATAGCAGTTGAAAAATTAAAAGTTTCAAAACATGTTAAAAAAACAATGTTTGCAAACAGGGCCAGTCAAGTTTCTATAGAGTTGTGTGTCTGTGCGTGTGTTTGTAGTGTTTGGGTGGGTCACTCACTGTCCCTCAGTGTCTCTCTCTCTCTCTGTCTCTCTCCCACTTTTTTTTCTTTCAATTCAATTCAATAAGCCTTACTGGCATCGTATTTAGAAACAGTATTGTCAAAGCAAACAACAATAACAACATCAACAACAACAACAACAATAATAAAAGTTATTCTTATTGTTATTATAATTATTATCAAGTGAGCAGAAAAAATAGCAATAGAAAAAAGAAGTCTCTCATTCTCTATAATAATAATAATAATAATAATAATAATAATAATAATAATAATAATAATAATAATAAAAATAGCAGCAGAAAAATTAGAAGTAAAAAAACATGTTAAAAATCAAAAAGGCGTTTGCAACAAGGCGGTCAAGTTTCTACTGAGTTGTGTGTCTGTGTGTGTGTAGTGTTTGGGTCACTCACTGTCTCTCTGTCTCTCCCTATCTGTCTCTCTCTCCACTCACCTTGGCATGGCCATAAGCCATAAGCTCTCTTACTATCTCCCTCACACAGTCAGAGTGTATGGTGGAGGAAGCTGAACTATTATTCACCTCGTTGCCACACAATATAACAAAAACGCAGGTCGACGTAAGGCCTCGACGGGAGAGAGGCTCACACCCCACCACACCCAGAACCACTGCCTAATGTCCTGACTACACCTCCTCCCTCTACCACACCTCGCCCACAGGACTTTAGCCTAGCCTCCTCCTCTGGAGCAGCTCGTCCGGAGCAGGGACACGAACCACTTTCACTCCGACATGCCTCGGTTCGCTCTTTTCTGCGCTGGCCTGCTTCTTCTGGTAAGTTCGTACCATTAAACTCCTCCATTATTTCGATATTCAGCTTTACAAACGTGTTTACGTTGTGTATCTGTCCAAGTTTTCCTGTTTTACGTCGAATATTTAACGTTATTCATTACGAAAGCCCAAGAGGAACCGTTAAAGAACAAAACAATAACGTTCAAAAGGCTTTGTTTGTAAAAAACAAACAAACAACAAAAAAACCTCTGCGTTATATGGAAGAAAGTAAGGGTTGCTAGGCTCCACCGGCTCAGTTGAGGAATGTAGTAGCTGCAGTAAGTACTCGGCTCTAAAAGCCCTCTTTGGAGGGCTTTATTGAATAACTCGTGCGTATAACTCACCAGGTCACTGTCTACAACTTGTATCTAACGACACACTATCCCCTACACTGGGTTAATGATTAGTCTGAGGAGCCAGAAGCATGTTTTACCTTCTGGAAGGTAACAGCAGGTAGGCTGCATTCGTGGCAGGCGTGTAGTAGAATGCTATATTTAAAAAACAAACAGGACACCTTAATAAATTAAAACTTTCTCGAAACAATGGGACTGAGCTATTAAAAGTAGAAACTTTAGATTAAATAGGTCTCTGTGTTAAAACATAGTGTAAATATGAGCACTGTCTGATCAAGGCATTAAAACATTAAGTAAATAACAGCACTGTCTGATCAATGCTTTAAAACATACAGTAAATAAGAGCATTCTCTGAGTAACACATTAAAAGGAAGTAAATAGGAGTACTGTCTGTGATTAACTCATTAAAACATGCAGTAATTAGGATCATTGTCTGATCAATGCATTAAAACACAGTAAATAGGCACACTCTCTGAGTAACACATTAAAACAAAGTAAATAGGAGTACTGTCTGTGATTAACACATTAAAACATAAAGTAAATAGAAGCTCTGTCTGTGATTGACTCATTAAAACATGCAGTAATTAGGAGCATTGTCTGATCAATGCATTAAAACATGCAGTAAATTGGAGCACTGTCTAACACATTAAAACACGGTAAATAGGAACATTATAAGTAACACATTAAAACACACAGTAAATAGGAGCACCGTCTGATCAACGCATTAAAACAGTAAATAGGAGCACTGTATGATTAACACATTAATACACAGTAAATAGGAGCACAGTGTTATTAACACATTAAAACATACAGTAAAGAAGAGCACCGTCTGTGATTAACACTGCCTGAGTAGTGCATTAAAACACATAGTTAATAGGAGCATTAACACATTAAAATATACAGTATATATAAACACTTTCTGTGATTAACACATTAAAACAAAAAAAAAAAAAGGAGCACTGTCTGATCAATGCATTATATTGTTATTAACAAATTAAAACATGCAGTAAACAGAAACACTGTGAATCAGGATTTGTCCTGTTCACACAAGTGCACAGTGTAAAGACATATATACATTGCATAGGTAATAAGTTAAAAACTTGTGTTTTGGTACAGAAGATGAATTGTAGAATTGACTTAAGTGAATATCTTTTGGCATCTGGACAGGGTGAAATCCTGCAGTTTGGCTGTTCCTCACAAACTAGCATCCAAAGCCTTTAAAAAGTCAATTGAAGCCTCCATTAGGAAGACATCCAATATATTAGTCTTCTCCTTTCCTGCTGTGATTATCATTTTGGAGAGATTCCTTATTACACTGGATCAGTTCAGCTAGAGCAGAAGGCCAAGTGCAGCGAAGAAAACCGATTCAAATACGGGTTTTAATGAAGTAGACACTGATGGCTATGTTTTAATGATCCAGAGCAAGCACGCAACTGCAGTTACAAAACATTCGAAAATGTACATTAGCAGAGTGTACATTTTCGAATACTTTTTGTCAATAATACCTTTGCAAAACAATGCGTCAGGTGACATGAAACACTCTCCAAACTATAAGATAAACCTTTATGAGTTCCACAAGTGGGAAATGTATCAAATGCAACCTTCATAAGCATGAACCATTATACTGTCACCCCATTTCCTTTTCTTTGCTTCCGTTTGGGCACACTGTATATTGTGTGTGCTAATTACTCAATAGCTAATTATTCTTTATTGTGTTGTTGAGTATGCAGACTTCCGTATTACACACCACACACCTGTGACTGCCTGAAGCGTCAAATGTGCATATTTCACAATCATTACACTGTAAATATGAAAGTAGGTCCATAATAAATGCATAATGAAAGGAACCTGGTTAAATAAGGAAAGGACAAAGTGTGGGGGCACTTTATTCAATCAGTGTCGTGTATTTGATTCATCTGAGTTAATGTAGTCTTTGAAAGACATCTGCAAGATTTTAAAATGTTGTTTGTATATCCTTGTCTATTTTATTGTCTAGATTTGTTATTAAGCTTATCTAGGCTTTGTCTCATGTGCTGGACTTTCCTGTGCATGCATTTATTAATTTGATGCTTCTTTGCATCGATTTCATGAAAATATCAAAAAGGGATGCCAGGATGAATAAATGGTTGTGTCCGGTTCTCTACTTTACATCAGAGAAGATCCTAAGTTATGTGTAAAACATATTTACAGGAACTTTTGTGGGGTCAAAACTTGATCATGTATTTGTCATAGTAAGCTGGAAGTGCCTCAGACTTTCACCTTCTGTGTAACATTGCCGTTACTACTGCTGAGATTACTGACCTCAGCCTGCACTACCCTGTAAAGCTCATGCAGATAGCATGCAGGGGGAGGGTGTGTGTGAAAGGAGAATAGAGTTGTGCTGACACTGGGGTGGAGTGCTTCTACTCGCTTTCAACATCTGCTTGTAATTATAATTAAAAAATGCCCAATCATCAATTCTCGCCCTAAACCACAGCTTGACTGGGGATTTAAAGCCAGAGAGAGATGAAACAGAAAACAAAAGGGAGAAAGTCCCTTGCTTTCTGAAAATATGCAAGCCTTTACTAATGAAGCCTCACCCACGCTTTCGGCCTGTCTACAATCCCACACTGTACCAGGCCTGAGAAATGATACTATTGGCATGGTATCAGCAGATAATACTTTTAGAAAAAAACATGTTTGGCATCAGCCTAATGCTTAGATTGGACCTATTACACATTTATTCATTCCAGAAGAGTAGTATGTTGAGGGTTACTGTGCTAAAATTAATGCATTTGATTAATATACTGCATTTGCAAAACATTTTCCATTCTTCATAGTGTTAATCCATGTTGACCTAATCACAGTTTTTGCATAAGTGTGTACTTGTAACACTAGTGCTAAATGAGTTGTGACAGTATGGACTGAATATAAGTAGACATATTATTCTCATATTCAGTTATTAATCTTTAGACTAACTTACTGTGATTTTATTTCAATAACTATTATGAAGGTAACTTGCAAGGTAGTGATGAGTATGAAAAACTGGCACCTTAACATTTAAAGGGTCAGTGAGGGAAAAAGTATGTGTCTGATTATAAACGGGAGGAAAATGTTTACTGTTGCCAGTGGGCCATATAGATACTTTGCAGATTGTGCACAATTTCACACGCTGAAAAAAATGGTCTATTGTCTTTACTTGGTTGGAGAACCTGTGATGGACTGGCAACTTGTCCAGGGGGTTTCTCTGCCTTTTGTCCTTTGACTATTAGAATAGTCTAAAGCTTCCTTCCTGGTTAAGGACACACGTTTCAGATAATGTTTGGATGATTCAAGTACACAAGCTCTTTTTGTATGAATAAGATAAGATAAGATAAGATAAACCTTTATTAGTCCCACAAGTGGGAAATTTGCTTTCCCATGGCAGAATGTGAACAGTACAAAGGTAGGAGAAGCAAAAATAAAAAAAAAAACCAATAGAATAGAATAAAATACTGTACAGTACAGTATAAACTGTACACTATACAATCTAGAAATATAAAATATGGGCATGTGTATTGTAAAATATGTACATATATGCATTTGTAAACTATATGTAAACTATATATATACACACACACACACACACACAGAGTGGATATATAAGTAATATATAAGAGGCTATAAAACATTAAATAAATTACATGATCAGCAGTAAATGAACTGAATGTTAAATGGAAATTATGTGCCTATTTATGGAAAGTACACATCTTAGGAAAGCTGGAGATGGTTGGAACTAAGCATGCTCTTTCTCCTCTCTCTCAGATGCTTTGTTATTCAGCGGAGTCATGTGTTCAGAAGCGTATCCAAGCACATGTTCCTGAGAAGCTGCAGGCTGGTTATGCTGTCTCTAAAGGTACAGATTTAGAGAATTTTTTGATTATCCTGTGCTGCAAATGTACTTTTTGTATTTTTAAGGTAACATTCATTCAGGTTAAGAAAGATTTCAGTGGGATTTTTTTGTATTTATCCTTGTAATTATTATTGAATTAGGAGGTTGACCAGCTGGTGTTGCCATTATTTTTATTTGTTTCATAGTGAATCTGGGTAGGTGTGGGTTCAGGCAGATGTATTTGGCCTCCAGTGACCCAGACTTCACCATACAGACCGATGGCACCATTCTCACCGTGCACGTCATCACAGTACCAGATGACGGCAGATCTTTCTGGGTATGGGTGCAGGACCAGAGAGGACATAAGTGGAAGGTGGATGTCAGTCTTTCCCCCGTTGATCAGGTAATTCCACTCAGTGAATGCCTCATTCTGGTTATGAAGTTATAAAACTCAGTCAGGATCCACATTCCTCAAGGAGTTATAGGGGTAAGATCAAAAGTGTGAGAGAAAAATCATGTTTTCTTTTCAGTCAAAGGATTCAGTACATTATTTTTTCTTACTATGTTTTTAGGTGTCTCAAAAGTCCAGCAGTGCGGTTCTCAGACGCGCTAAGAGAAGATGGAGTCCTCTCCCTTTCAACATTGTAGAGAATGACAAAGGTCCTTTCCCTAAGGATATAGAGACGGTAAGGCTTTCATGCTTATTTATTTACGTATCTTTGAATGGGAATCACTAGGAGGCCCTATGAAACGATATTGATGCAATATTGTTGCTTAAAGATTTGTGATATATTCTTATGTGATAGGTATTCTTTTGTGATATATACTTTACATTTACATAAAATTTACATTTACATATTAATCAGATACATACCGAGAAGTTTACAGTTATATTGTCTGATATAATATCCAGACACTCATAATAACTTCACTTGAAGCCCCAAAGAAGCCTGGGTCTCTCTACAAAGAGAAAAAAGTTTTTCTCTCTTGGAGTAGAACATTTTGCTATTCTATTTGTTTAAAAATCATTTATTGGAATAATAATAAAAACAATGAAATATCAATATTTGGAGCTTTGTGAAATAATACTCTTTAACAAAAAACATCACAATACAATGCTGTTCTTTATTTGTTGCAAATGCAGTTAATCTCAAGTTCACGTTATCCCTGATTTTCTTATTTTTTGCTTGTAGAAATCTTCCTCATTTCAGCTTTAATGTATCTTTCTTTCCCATCAGATTGCATCAGATACCTCAGTGAACTACACGGTTTATTACACCATCGATGGGCCTGGCGTTACATCTGAACCTGTGGAGCTGTTCTCAGTTGATCGCAACAGTGGCATGCTGAAAGTCCACAACACTGTTGACCGTGAGCAGTATCCTCAGTTTATAGTGAGTCACTTCTGTTCTTCTGTTCCACAGTCTTTTACTTTTCATAGGTCGTGAAATGTTTCACGTTAATAAACCTGTATTACATGTTTTTGCATGGACATACAAGTGAAAGTAGTGGTGCAAGCAGTATATTAACTTGACCTTAATCTTACACACTTAATATTCAGAGACTCCTAGGTTCTTTAATAACTTGAAAGGACTGTAAATGAGTGTGTAGCACTAAAACAAAAGTCTGCGTGTGCTGTAACACTCCATGATACAGATTACCCCGCTCTACCAACTGCTCTTTTTCCTCAGTTTACAGCTCATGCATTCGACAGATACACCAATCGAGAGACAGACCTACCTCTACCAATCACAGTGAATGTGAAAGATGTGAATGACAATGCTCCTCAGTTCTCCAGCCCTCTGATGTTTACTGTGGAGGAGCAGTGTGAGCCAGGTGATCTTATGTGCAAATATACTTTACCTTGCCAGTAGCCTAAAATACGCACAGAAAAAACATGTCAGGTTTTTTTTACTTTGGAGTAGTCAAAACAAAATACAAGTACTTAGTCTTAGGTTTGAAGGCAGTTCAGATAAAAATCCTGGCCCTTCCTTTCAGTCAAAGGGGTCATTTCCAGCCACGGTCTTAACAGTTCATACTAAGTGTTAAGTTATATTAAGTGATCTGTATTAAGCCTTATGTGTTGTTCATGAATTAATTGCCTTTTTTTGGCCATGTTAAGGCACTATTATAGGAAAAGTGAATGCCACAGATAGGGATGATCCCAACACCCCTCATACCAGTATCAGATATTCTCTCTTGAATGCCTCGGACCTGTTCCTCATCGACTCTTTAAATGGAGTTATAACTGCAAAAACCAACACGCTGGACAGAGAGGTATGTTCTGCATGAAAATGCATTGCTTTACCTTGTTAAATGTACCGAGTCTGAATGGCAAAAAAACGTCATGCACTGAATTTATTCAAATTTGAGCTGTATGATAGACAAAATAGATGCATTGTGATTGTTCTGCTACATAATGTTGTGCCTTTCAGCATATTTAAAGGACCATACTACTTTTCTGGAATTAAAAAGGCTTGATTTATGCAAATATTGAAACTTTGTTTAAAATGTCTTTACTGGTTAAAGACTGGCCAAAATAATGTTTTAATAATATATCTATTGCTGGATTACATGACTGGATTGCCTTGATTCACGGAGCTTTGATTGCTTGTTTGATCGTTGTCAAAAAACACTATGACGGGTTAGAGGTTTATTTGCCAATTGCAGCCTTCAATATTGCTGAGACCAATAACAGATTATATATTGTGCAGCTCTAATTCAGATGTGAATTTCCACATAAATATTATATCATCACTATTATTCAAACAGGAAGACAAAATGTAGTGTATATATGTGGAAATTACTTAAACCTAGTCAATTCAGTGTACTCATTTGAATTGAGTAAACTGTGCATCCTTTTTCAACGTGTGTTGTATGAGTGTGTATGTGTGTGCTTGTGTTGCGTTCAGTTGCATTTAGGGTGTCTCTCAGTCTTATATTTGACATGTGTGAATGAATAGAAGAAGGTAAATAACAAAAAAAGTTTTATAATTATTTTAATAACATTAATGCCATTTGTTTTCAGACTCAAGACAGGTACTTTGTTAGAGTTGAGCTCACAGACATGGGTGGAGCAGCTGGTGCGCTTTCCAACCAGGGGTTGGCCACTATCGCTCTGACTGACATCAACGACAATCCACCCACCTTTAAAGAAAAAGTGGTAAGTTGTCTGTTTGCCTTTCAGTAGCACAGACAATACCAGTTCCATAATCAGTTCTCAGGGAGACATCAGTATGCAGTGATTCTTCAATTTCTTATATGTTTTAGAAGACTTTTAGAAGCTTTGCATAGATCTGATCTTCCAAACATAATCAATACAAACATTGTTCTGCTCAAAATGGTATCAAAGAACCACAAGTTAGAATGTGATGTAAATTATAAGTCTTGCAGTCCTACTGATGTGAAACTATTGACCTATAACTGTTCTTGAACTATTATGAAGGTATTTAAGTAATAATAAAGTCATGTTGTTTTGAGGGTGCTTCCTGATTTCTCAGAATTTAAGGATCCAGAAAGAAGTCAATGCAGCGGGTTACTTGCATTTCAAAATACAGCTAAACTGTGAGATTGTGTCATTCATAATCATTTGTTGTTTTTGTGGGACAGTATAAGGCTCAAGTGCAGGAGAACCAGGCAAATGTGTTGGTTCTCAGGATCCCCATAGAAGATAAGGACCTAAAGGGAACTCCAAACTGGAAAGCTGTGTATGAGATCACCAAGGGCAATGAGAGTGGAAACTTCTGGATCAAGACTGACCCTGCAACCAATGATGGGCTGCTCCATGTCATAAAGGTAAGACAGCGGGGAAGAGTGTGAGGGATGGGCTAAGAAGGGAGGTGGGGTGCTGAAATGTGGAGAAACACATTATTCTCGTGGAACAGATTAAAACCAAAGAATTTGTGGCTGCATTTAACGGCCCGCAGTATAAATAAAGGTAATTAAGAAAAATATGTAATATTTAAAAATATACAGCACATGTTACATCCCGGCCGATGCACAATGCACAGTGTTTTTGCTTTGGGGCAGCTGGTGGCCTAGTGGTTAGGGTGTTGGCCCTGCAATCAGAAGGTAGTGGGTTTTGAATTTTGTGCGACACTAGTGAGGATTAAGTGGTTACAGAAAGTGACTGAGCGAGTGTTACATTGGTTAGCACTGTTGCCCTCCAGCGAGAAGGTCCTGGGTTCCTAGCTGGGGCAGCGAGGGTCTTCTCTGTGTGGTGTTTGCATGTTCTCCATGTTGGTTTCCACCAGCAGCTCTTGTTTCCTCTGGGAACCACAGTTCAGACATGCACATCAGATTAATTGCTCAAATTATTTTTAACTACTGATGCACTAAAAAGAAATTTCATGTCCAAACAGAAAAAAAATGGACAATTAACAGTTTATACAATTAATTGGCTACATTATGTATACTACTGTACAAAATGAAATGCCCAGCTTTCAAATGGTAATAAAGCATTTGTTCTCAGCCTATTATTGTCAGCTCAGGTTTTATTTGTTTCTATTCAGTCTGTGAGTTGATAAATTATTCCTACAAATTATTTAAACTTTTTACACAGTAGAAGCAACATATGAATTTGTAGATGCACTGCAGCGAAATTGGTTTTATGTTATGAAAAACATAAGTAGTTTCTGAACTTTTGAACAGTATTGTATATTAGTGGTTGTTTAATGAACAGGGGCGTTGTCCTGAAACTGCACTGGTGTTGTATCTCTGTGTATATTATTTATAGAGGTGTTACAGTGCTGGCCTGGTATTTGTGAGTGGGGTGTGAGAGTGTTGGCCTGTATGGCGTGTTTGATGCTATGACTGCAGACACACCCTGGTCTAAGACCAATACGATAACACAGGTAGTTCCTCAATGTCTGTGTCTTACTGTTAGAGAAATCCCCTCTATGTCATAGTTGAAAATACATGTTTGTTTTGAGTGGTATACTGATAGTCTATCTGCTATGATTTGAAGTACATGTAGTATCAGGAAGCATTGTGGTAAAAAAATCAGGGAGAGAGAGAGACTGCGACAGAGAGAAAGAGTGCGAGAGAGGTCACTGTTTGTAATGTGTAACTGTTATGTAAGTGGTTGATATGGGCATAATTGAAACTGAATTTTGCTACCGGTTGACTTATTTAGCCCATAAATTTAGGCATTATATTTAGGCATATAATTATATACAATGAAAATAACCATATAAAATAAAGAGCAACATCCTTCACGAAAACCGCAGATACAGACTGTAGACTTTCAGTTACATTTGTACTGTCTCTGACTCCAAGGGAAATTCCACTCTCACATAAGCCAAAGTGAAAGGACTTTTCTTGTTATGTATTTCCTTTTTCAACTTGAATTACCAAACATTTATCTCTTTATCTACCTCTTCTCTTCCTCAGCCTCTGGATCGTGAGAAACAGGATGTGGTGAAGCTGGAGGTGATGGCTCGTAACGAGGTTCCTCTGGTGCCCACCAAGGCCTCCTGGATGAAGGCTGAAGTGGACCTCAGTGTGGGAGATGTGGATGAGGGACCAGAGTTCTCTGTACCCATATTGCGGCTCAAAGTCAAGGAAAACGTACCTAATGGAACGTTGATCGGAACCTATACGGCCACTGATCCAGAGACTAAGAGCAGCAAGGGCATAAAGTAAGGGCTCTAGTGGCCAGATGGTGTCTGTAGCCTTTAAGTGATATATGGTCAGATTTATGGCATGGGATGATATTTTATTTTATTTTAAATGATTTAATATATTATTTTACAATCTGTTATTAAAGAGCCCATGTTCTGCAATTTGATGTAGAGTCCACTTGTGATATTTATGTGGTTTCAATTTCCCAAAATCCAGTCTAAAACCCACTCAACCTTTGTCCAAAAGTTCTGACTGGATTTGTTGCATTTTTTGCCACCTGAAATTTTTTTTTTACGTGGTGTGGAAGATATCAACTATACAGTAACATATGACTGTTTTCCACTGTCAGATACTACAAGCTGAATGACCCGGGTTCTTGGATAAATGTAATGGAGACCACTGGAGATCTGAAGACAGCAAACACCATCGACAGAGAGTCACCTCTTGTCTCCATGAACACATATAACATCACTTTGAAGGCTGTGGATGAGAGTACGTATATGAATATTACATGAAGATATTTAGTAGAAGCCTTGTTTTCAAAAATTCAACTACAGAGACCTATAACAGGGCACATACAACTTGTATATAGACACATCCATTCACATTATGTGCAAATGGGTTGAATGAAGTGCATCTTAAATAGGAGGTCTGGTGATAATTTAGTATATATTCAGCAAGACCTGTTTCACTTTGCAGTATATACAGAGACTAAAGATGAAAATGGATCGCTTGAGACAGCACCGAGAAGGTGTGTGCCAAGTGCAAGCCCAGAACAAACAAATTTTTGCCTCATTCTCTGCACAATAATATGATCTATTACTCTGTTGAAGCACAGCAATTTAGGCAGAGCCAGACCATTCACCAGAAGTTGTTAGTCAAAATGGAGTGTGTGCTATGCAATGAAATGTAATATAAATAGCTTTATTTCTTTACTGACTCCAGTGCTGCACATTTCCAGCAAGAATACCAACACATGGACAACAATAAGGGCACATGGCACAAAATTACCAGTATGTCATAGCGCTCCTAATATGTTGTAACACAAGTCTTTGTGTTACAACATATTAGGAAAAGGGTGTGGTTGATTGCAGGTCGGAATGTACTGAAGTTCTCTAGTTGTTGCAATGTCTCTGTTTTTTCTGGCTGAAACTTATTGTCACAGAAAGTTGTCGAGTGGCATTCTTGAGGAAATCTTTTGTTATTTGGCTGTTCCTCCAATTAGAGAAGAAATGCCTTGGGTTATGGAAGTGTCTTGAACCGAGTTTTGATTGATGTTCATTTGTTCTTATAACAGTAACAATTTACTATCATTCGAAAACAAGCAGGTTCAGTCTGTTGTTAAGTTAAATAAATGAATTTTTGCTAAATGGGATTGTGTTTCACTTTAAACAAATAAAGTACTTTTGTCTTGACAGTAGGAGACCCCTAAGAATGATCTTATCACATTAATAGTGAAAAAGTTAATACTGCATGTTATAGAATAAATGACAATGTCAATGCTTTCCTGTTCTTAGGTAAGAAGACTGGTACAGGTACAGTGTTGATCATGATTGAGGATGTGAACGATAATAACCCGGTGATCCCAGAGCCGGATCGTGTTTTATGCTCAAAGGATGGTAAATGGGGCTCCACTTTGGTTGAGGCTGTGGACAATGATGAGTCTCCATACTCTGGTCCTTTCACCTTTGCATTGGGCACAGATAGTGCTGGGAAATGGAAGCTAAAGGATTCCGTTCCAGGTAAGTTGGTGTGGTAACAAGTCTTCACAAATCCCATAAGATTAGGGGGAAAAAAGTCTATATTTGTCACTTAAGTGACATGTTTTTGCACAGTGAAAGAAAGCCAGATGTCCCATTATAATTTTAAGGAAGTTTTTCCTTTCTTTTTCAGGTACCTCAGTGACCATAGAGCAGGCTCAGGACATGCCCAATGGTGTGTACCAAGTCCCTCTGCTGGTGAAGGACCTTCAAGGTGTAGGGGATGAACAGATTGTGACTATCCGAGTATGCGAGTGTGTAAGGGATAAAGAGTGCGCAGCTCAGAGTATTTCCTCCAGGCTGGGAGTGTGGGGTGTGCTGGCCATGCTGCTGGGTCTGCTGCTGCTCCTCCTGCTCTGTGAGTTCCCTCTACTGGCCAGATACTAAAACACTTTTACTCTCACCAACACTCCACTGTACTGATGATAAGTTAGTTTAGTATAACCATACTCAGTTCAGAGCTACCTTAAGGTTACTTAAGGTACACATTACTTAAGGTGCTGAAAAAGGACGAGTGGACAAAAGGGTGAACTTAATGCTTATATAGATAATAGGCGTAACAGATTCTATTTCATACTTAGAATTTTGCACATGATTGTTCTTACTATTAATGTAATACAAAAAGCGTTGATGTGTTTCTTTTTAGTGAATGCATAGATTCTTCTACTAGTCTTACAAGATACAGTGTCCATATGAAGCTTACTAAAGCCTTATGAAGGCTCTTCTTTTTGAACAAGAAGAAGCTTATGTAAGGTTTCAAGGGGCTTTTTTTCCAGCAACATTTTTGGTGTTTTCTGGTTTGCTACCATTTAGTTAGCAAACCAGAAACAAAAACACTAATAATTAAAATAAGTGGTAGATTAGTAATGTAACTAACACTGACAGCCCCTCAGTTTACCTAAAAAAGTAAATCAATATGATAGGTCATGAAATCAATAAGTCTTAAGAAGCTCAAAAGTACATTTTTCACATACATTTGTATTTATCAATGATAGCAGAAGTATGCATGAGCAAACTCACTGAAAACTGCACTAATTTTTTTTGTGGTGATTTTCTTTCTCCCTGTGGCAGGTCTTCTTTTTGTCTTGGTATGCAGCACAAAGGGAGATAAAGTACGCATGGCTGATGATTACGATGGAACTGGGGGAATGCTGCTCAAATCTAACACTGAAGCTCCAGGGGAGGAAGTGGTAAGAACTTGTTTTTAAACCTCACCCTTTTGCTAAAAGTGTACTGAATATTCTGCTAAGCATGCCTGTGCTGGGCCCAAACACAGCCTCTAAGCAAGGATTGCCTTCAGCAACCAAGTCGTCAGTGACCCCATGGCTAGTGCACATTTTTGTTCTCTTCAAGCTTCCAACCTAAACAAACACACACAGTCAGCACTAGCTCAGTTATGTGAGAATAGAACAAAGACAGTTAGGACACAAGCTTCGATTAGAAGCTCGATCAGGAACCTGTATGGGGTTTTATTTATACTCTACCATTCTTATTCTTTCCACTTTGCTTACCTAAATGGGGCAGGGAGTGCTTAATGTGTGTGGGAACATAATGACTTAATCTTACTCTGAAATATAAGATGTATTTACCTCATTTAGAAATAAGTTATTCTCCAGTATGTGACTTAAGGGTAAGTTAAGAGGAGAATGTTTATAGGCTGTAAGTGGTCTCGGCCAGAGACTTGCAATCCCAGTTTAATTATACAAAAAAATCCCTGCTGTATGAGAAGCTGTGTCAGAGGTTTTCTTTCAGTTCAAATTATCCTAACACATTAACATTTGGGTAATGTAAGCAGTTGGGGCTTTAACCTTATGAATGTGCCTGGTGCAAATAAAAGATTTCTGCAGGGAATAAATATCATCAGTATTTTAAACCTGGGCTGAAGTGTTTATAATTGTAAACCTTTCCTTTACAGCAGCCAAGCAAGTGCTAAGAGTTAACCCATTCACACTTGTTATTTAGCATAACATTATCATCAAACAGTGAAATTGTAAAAACATAATAAAGAAACTAATTAAGCACAAATAACATATCCAAGAGTTACAACAAGACTATGCACAGTGATGAAATAAGTTGGCTACAAGTATCATTTAGCTAAAGCTATATGTGCACCTTTTATACCATTTAAAAACTTTGACGAATAACAGTAACAGGCTACAGAATGAAGAACTAGCATTGTAACAGGCTATGGAAGACAAACAACCATGTATTTCTACTCTGATATAACTCTTTGTTAAAATAACAATGAAATAGGTTCACAAATGCCACTGTGAATAACATGAAAATAATGGTCATATATCTTCCAACAGAAAGACGCACTGCTGGTGGTGCCTGGCAGCGGGGGAGATACAGTAGATGTCTCTAAAGGTGGTGCCACCCTAGACCAGCAAATGATGCTTGGATCGGCTGCAGGGCTCTATGGGCAGAACACCCTCCAGGGAGGGAGCATGTACCAGAGTGGCTTGCACGGCTATACGACCAACATGAACACGTTTGAACAGCACGGTGGAGGCTTTTACGGCAACACCTTGTCCAACAAATACTCCGACATGTCCATGCTGGACACGTGGAGGACCAATGAGCTTTACCTGGGCAATGTAAGTGGAGCTTCTGACTTTGTGGCACGCGTGCCCACTTATAGATCTAGATGTTCCAATCCTGTCTCTCCTATTTCCCACTTCTCAGCTGGTGGGGATTGCACTCTGGGGTCACGCTAAGAAAGTTAAAGGGGCCATGTCTTGTATTTATTCTTTTCTTTTTTCCTCCTAAAGTCAAATGATATCATTTATTTGCCCTAAACAGTCATAGTTCATATTTACGCATGACCATTTATTCGACCTGAAATCCTGCCGATTTAAACTTTACCTTTAAGAATGATATATGTAAATGAGCTCTGTTTTGATTCTTATTCTAAAGCAGCCTGGACAGAAACAGTCCTTATTACATCACTATGAAATTCCTGTAGGCTAAATAAAGGGTAAGATGAACATACATACATGTGACATCACAAAAACAACTAATTCCATTTTGTTGCTTTGTTTCTGCATATGGACCATATTGAAACTTTCACACTTTACTAATATTTTTGCATAGAACCCCTGACACATACTTCTGTGAGCCCTTATCTTGGAATCTTGTTGCCTTATTTCACCGGTTCCCCCTACACTCTTCCCTTTTCTTTCGTAGCTTTTAGCTCATTTCTGAAATTCCTTACCACAAAGCTTTCTCTTTCTTAAATGAGTGGTGCTATCAGCTCCTCTGACTTCTGACCCTTTACTTTCTTCTGTGTGGCAGAAACTGGTCTATTTTGGCGAGGATGAAGATGGGCGGTTTGCGCCGGATCTGCTGAAGGCTTATGGGTATGAGGGCAAGGGTTCTCCTGCAGGGTCTGTTGGGTGCTGCAGTGCTTTTGGTGACCAGGACTCGCTGGACTTCCTCGATTCCCTCGGACCCAAATTCAGAACGCTTGCCGATGTGTGCATGAGCAAAGCAGAGAGAGATCAACAGTGAAACAGGCGGGTTTAAGGGAAACAATGAAACAGTGTGAGAAATGACATGAGATCAGCTTGGGTATTTGTAAGAACTGACCTGTCCTTTCTGAGATAAAGTGGAGAATAAGGAGAGAAGAAGAAACACTGGATATTGCAATCATTAGTCACTGGAACCTTTCACCAGCGCTCTACAGCCTCTACAGCATATTACTGCCAGGAGATTCTAACCGTGCTTAGAGGACTCAAGAAGAGCTGCTGCATTGATATTCAAATGTGCATATGTGTGTATATATATATGCCAGTTTTATTTTGTAGATGAGCTTTTGAACAGCACATGCAATTTCAAAGCAAATAAAAGTAAATCGTTAATACACTGTGGTCTATACAGACACTAAAATATGTTCAGGCTATGAACCATGACACAAGGAGCGGTAAGCAGAAGACAGGTTTATGACACAAATAGATCAGACATGATGATAATAATAGATTTGTTTTTAGTTTTGTAAATATTTTGCATTCTTACACAGATAATTATGGACACAGTAATAGATGAGTCGAGTGTTGACTAGTATAACAGTATTTGAGCATACTTTCTTAGTATGGCAAGCAGGGGTGGTCCTTCCTGGACGAGGCATCAAATCCTGAGCACCCGAGGGTGACTCAGTAATGTTATCTCTTTTGCTCTATTTTGAGTGAGTTGAACACAAAGTGCACCACTAGTAACTTTATGTGCACAAGCTTGAATAATTGTGACAGCCCTATATACTAAATTTTTATTTCATGATTAATTATCACACTAACAATGATAATGAAGTTTTCCCAGTTTACAACAGTTATAGGAGTGCATGTTGTGTCTTTGGTGACTTTGTGTGTGTGTGTGTGTGTGTTTGTGTGTGTGTGTGTGTGTGTGTGTGTGTGTGTGTGTGTGTGTGCATGGTCCTTTCACGATCAAAGCAAATGTGTTTTTTAGGCTGTACAATGTGTGCATATTTCTCACATGAATTTCTCTTCTGCACAATTAAAATGACTTGTTTAACAATACAAAAACCAAAAGGAGCACATAGCCCTAACAAAGCCATAAGAGTGTTACAGCCTTAAGCAGTAGGAATGTAACAGAATGTGTATTCAGAGTGTCGGTTTGAACATTACTTTTTGGTGCATGCAGTCACATACAGAATACATGGTAGCTTATCTGCGAAGATTGATTTTTATTGGAAAGTTGCCAAAGGTGCCAGTCGGCAAAATTGTACCTGGCTGTACCTCCCTACTCACAAGGATGTTTTCCTGGTTTTTTGTTGTTGTTTGTTTGTTTATTTTGGGTGGGTTAGGCTTAAGATTTGAATGTTTTAATACCAGTGGAACAAACTGAAACACTCCTCCTTATGCATTTTTTATTATTTATTTAATTCTTTCATGACCTATTGTCTTTTGTTTTTTTTCCCAGTCCTACATACTTGCTCAAATTAATACTCGGAAATCGAACCTTATGCATTTGGAGTTTTTTTTTTAACCATTGTGCTGAAGTACTGAACCGCGATGACCCGAACCATGACCTCTGTGTACCATTACAACCCCATTCGGCAGTGTTCACATTATCGTTGAAAGGTGTTTTGTGTGCTGCCCTGAAATTAATGCCCAAGATATGTGCAAAACCGTTTTCTGTGATAATGTAAATGCTACATCAGAGCACTGAGCATCAGAACATCTTCTTTAAATGATGTTCTCAGGCCAAGCTTATGCTACCTGGCCTTTAAAACACTGGTTTTCTTTCCTGATACTGGATTTCTACTTCTAAGATAAACAGATGTTTGCCTTTTGATCAGATTTTTTTGGTAATACAGTGAGCGTGTTTTTGTGTTTAAACTAACCAGGATGAATGAAGGCATTCGCAGACACACTTTAGAACTAATTTGGAGTTTTTCAGCTTGTGTCTATAGAGAAGTGCTATATAGCTGGTGCTAGTGTCTTCCTGGTGTCTGCTTGAACCTTTTTTAGAGGTTCATTGATAGGGATGGGTATCATTAGGATTTTGCTGAAACTAATATCGATACTGGTTGCTTACCAATACCAATACTACTCTATATTTTGGCACAAAAAGTCTGTTAGGGATGTGCCACTCATGTCTAATCTAGGATCAACAATTTGAAAATGCCATATCAGTTAGAATGCATTAACATTCCATTAACAGAACAAGCAGCACTGTTTATCCAGGAGCTTAACAATATTTTGGTATTGACCAGTCAGGAACTGGTATCAATGTTGTAGTGATTATCGATACCCATCCCTTTTTATTAATCACCAAGGAACTGACCCAAATGTTTAATATAGTCTTTTTTTATCAGAATGTGGGAGTTGTTCTTGAACTGAGTGACAGACAGTGCAATTGAACTGGAACCTGTGGGTCTATGATAACTGCATTTTAGTGCACCATGAAAGATTTGAACTTGTAACCTGACTACAGGCATTGAGTCGTCACACCAAAGCTTTCAAAATTCTTTGTTAACTCTTGCTTTTTTTCATTGCTTAATTGCCTGTTTTTTTATGTTGAATGCTTGCAGTGTTTTTGCAATAAAATAAAAAATACAGTACTATTACAAAATAAAATGAAGCCTGAAAAGAGTTTCTTTAAATAGTAAATGTATTTAAATGCATATTTTCATGTAGGAAATGTTGGTGAGGTACTGAAATAGCACATTACACAGTCTTCAGAAATATTGCCCAACTACATTACATTTTCCTTTGTAATCTGTGAAGCATTCATAACAATGAAAGTGTAATTGTTCACTATGTCACAAACAATAGAGGAAAGTTCTCTGTGCTGTTTTTAATGCCAGAGAATGGTTTGTGCAGAAAAGACGGTTGGGCGGTATTTATCTCCTTCTATTGAAGCTGTTGCACAATAAAATGTCAGCTGACTCCAGGAGGTGACAGTTTTAAACAATGCAGGCTGAAGATGACTTTTGTCATTAGTGAACACACTCCTGCCCGTTGTTGACCTCGCAACGCTCAGGGGCTGTGCTGAGACCTTCCATCGGTTATCAAGAGTAGAAGCCGAGTCATTGCTTTAATGCGATACATTTATATTCAACATGGAATGCAAGATAACACCGCCCAGGACTCAGTGGGGAATATATTTCAGGAGTCATCCTTTACATTAGCACAGGGTAGAGCCCTGTTTTTGGGCACGAAACCCAGAATCCCAGAGGAGCTCATTAAGACCTTAAAGAAGAGTATAGACATTTTTAACCACAGTTAACCTTAGAAGCTGTGGATAACAAAAGCATGTTGAAATTTTATATGAATAATTTCTCACTCATAGTTCATCAAAAGAAGCCAAGAAATTCTGTCAAAAGTGTAACTTCTGAACCTCAGTTGACACCACGTTTGTATTCATAAGAAGAAAAGAAGACATATAAGTCGAATTAGATGATGTTTTTGTCGCATGTTTGTTTTTAGCCATGTTTTTGCTATTGTTTGGCATTAACAATGAATAGCGTCATGAACTTGTGTTGGTGTATGATCTTCAAAAACTGGTAAGATACTGCAATAAGTTCTGGTAAAGACATAATGTTGGGTGATTGCAAGGTACATTCATCAGGGTACAAACAACTATGGCTTAAGGTCCAATTTTACTATTTTTGTCCCTCAAAGCAAAGGGGCATATTTTCCAACATAGTGTTTTAAAGACAGGACAGTGGCTATGGAATCACTGCAACTTAAAAAAACTAAATTCTCAACAGAATATGGTACAATTATGTAACCTAACTAAAAGGTACTGAAGACACTCTTGAGGGTACCACATTACTAGGAAGAGAGGAACTACCCAAGCTATAATGGCTTTGAAGCTAAAGAGGACTCAACAGAACACACACAGAAACCAGCTTTGGGTACAAAGCGTTTCTTTTATTTGACACATCATGAATAGCCTTCTCTGGCTGGCCTGAAACAAGGCTCTCCAGGCAAGGTCCTGTCTTCCTGCTGTAGCTTGGACTATATCCATACTTAAAGTGTCCTGGCTCCTTCTAAATCAGCCCCAGTTATTGCCAATCAGGGGAGGAGCCATGCACATGTTCTTGGGGATCTAGCAGAGTGTACATCTTATTCTAGGACTTTTTAATGTTATTTATTTGAGATCTAAAAACAGGGTTGTCTACAGTCTGTCCTGTAGAAAGAACCTCCCACCCTCCTGCCCCCAGTGACCTCTTTTTTAAGAAAAACAAAAAACAAATATGGTCACGCTAACATTTCAGAAAGACACTGTAAAGTGGGTGGAGGTAGCTGCATTATTGTATTCTGATGAGGCTTATTCACTACAAGCAATATGGAGAAACCCATTTGTTGATTTGGTCTAATTTTAGTCATACGTAAATTGTTTAACGGCCGTTTTTATGCCTGTGGGCTTGTGTCCAAGACCTGGTGCTTTTACTTGTCTCCTGTAAAAAAAAAAGAAATTGGGATGCTTGGATCAATGAATCAGGCTTTAACGCATTAGTAACACTTTAGCAACTGTTTGTTCGTGTGAGAGAGAGAGAGAGAGAGAGAGAGAGAGAGAGAGAGAGTGTTGGGTTGTGATCTGCATCTCTTCCAATGCCCTATGAAAAGTGTTGCCAAGGTCTCGGCCTTGTGGCTAAATTGATTCTACTGATTCTACCATGGCAACAAAAAGCCTTAGTCAGGGATTTCGTAACAGAGCTTTCCTTTTTATTCAATCGCAAACGCACAGTCTGAATACAAAGCAGCAACAAAAAGTTTCTCAGACAAAAGCAGAGACACATTACTAGGAATGGCATAGTGATTCATTGATACAACTGTGTGTGAACACGTTGTCAGGACACGTTTGCGCTTGTCATACTATAGACAGCTGGTGTCCCGTGGCTGGATTTCTCAGAGCTCGTACAGCAGGTGGCCGGAGAAGGTGCTGAAGAGGTTTTGAGTGTCTTTTAGAGTACTGTCGCTCTTGTTGAGGCGCACAAACACTTGGTCTCCAGCCCTCAGCTGCAGCACAGCACTGTTACTGGCTGTGTCAGTGTGGAGTGCATCTACTGCCACTGCACTTGCCACGACCTACAACACACACACACGCACACACACACACACACACACACACACACACACACACATACACACACACACACACACATCAGGCATTGTGTTAGAACTCAGTTCCTGTAAAGTTCTTCTCAAACCAATGTCCAGTTCTCCTTTTAGTGAGTTTTTCTCATTCAGCTTTTGAAACAAGTGGTGAAATGCCATTCAATATGCAAATGAAAGACATGCAACGAACAACACGTTTGTTTTGTTATATATTTTATTTGTGTGCTTCCAGGAAAGAAAAAAACTATTTTTATATACAGTACTGTGCAAAAGTCTTAGACACCTATGAAAATTGTTTGAATCTGTTTATATCAGCAGTGGGTTTCTTTC